>JAJKFI010038612.1:0-38444 GCA_029204185.1 Lerista edwardsae | reverse complement strand
CCAAACAATTCTGAAATCCAGACATTTTTGTCCAAGACTTTTTTTTTTAAAAAAACTTTCTCTAGTGTAAACACTAGAAGGTCTATCACTTCTCTGCTCTGTGGTGTGTGCCATCGTTGAAAAATGTCTAAGAGGCCAGCAGACCCCCAACTGGGTATCAGTGAAGAGAGCAAGAGGAAGCATTTCTCATTATATTTATGCACTTATTCCAAAATCCAGACACCTTCCTGCCCCAAGCAGTCTGGATAAGGGCTACTCAACCTGTATTATTAATCTTCCAGTTTCAATAAAACAAAACGACAACCACCACCAGAAAGAGGCTGGATGGGTCTAAATGTTTGCCTGTTTGCCTTTCTGTGTTCAAACACACACTAATTTGTGTTAGAACTTGGCTCTGTGCCATCATCCTGGGCCAGCACTAATCCCTGCACCGGCTAAGCATGCTTTACAGCACATTTGCAACCACACTGGGCTGGTGTAAGGGACTTATGCTGGCCCAAAGGCAGCACTGGATTGCACCCTGAAAGGAATACAGTGTTGTTCAAACAGTATAACTTGTCATCATTTCCAAATTTTCTGGGAGGGGACAATGTATTTTTAAAGAAAAACCTACAGAATTGCTTGGGGTGTGTGCGTGTGCATGCGTGTGTGTGTGTGCGCGTGCGCGTGCGCGTGTGGTCATATAATCCTCTTTTCAAAATACAAACGTCTCAGCTGTTGCCATCCTACCATAAGATGCTCCCTTTGAAGAATAGCTGTGCTGGTTCCTAATTGGCAGGAGGAATCTGCTTGCTTAAGACTTCTGGAATCATTTGCTTGGCCAGCATCTTTCTGCAGCACTTCTTCATTGCCTGTAGCATCTTCTGGCCTGGATTGTACAAATTGATTGGAGAGAGGCAGGATGGGGGTGGAGGTAAGGAAAAGAGGTTGAGGGATAGACAGGTCTGCTTACAACGGAAGATGAGAGTAGAATGGTGTTTTGGGCAATTCCAGTGATACACATTTGTAAATTTCTTCCTTGGAAGGGAAATTGAGTAAATTGAGTCCTTATCTTCTATACTAGGGGTGTCAAACATAAGGCTCATGGTCTGGATGCAGCGCCTGTAAGCAGTTTATCCAGCTCCCACTATAATTGGGATCTTCTAAGCACCTCTATACTAAGCTTCTGAGCTGTGAAGTCATGCCACAGCAGAAGTAGCACTGCTAAAAAGGTGCCCCTGCTCTCCAATACCTTGAAAATATGAGCAAGATTTCCATATTTTCTCGTCTGTCATTTGCAGCTCATGAGTTCCTACTTGAGAACAAAGTGCTTATTCCTGGCCATCATCTGCTTCACGATATCACTTCCTGCTTAATGATGTCACTCTCAGCAGTGGTGGGAGTCAAATAAATTAACAACCGGTTCTATGTCCTTCAGGGCGGCCGCTGCCTTTCTTCCCTCTCCCAACCTAAAATTAACAACCGGTTCTGCAGAATAGGTGAGAACTGGCTGAATCCCACCACTGCTCTCAGCCCTCAGCAGGCACCATGGGCCTGCTATATGAAATGACACCCTTGTTCTAGAAAATAAAGGATTGGCAAGAGGGCTGTGTGGCAAATGCACCAGAGTGACCTAGTCACATAGGAATGTGCCTTCTGCTGAGACAGTCTGTTGGTCCTTCTAGCAGAGGTGGAGGAAGCGTGTAGCCGGGGGTGGCGTGAGCCATGGGCGCCGGGCAGTGGCAGTGCAACCGTGACCCCACCTGATGTCAGTCAGTGACTTGTGGATCCTGACTGATCTATTAGAGACCTTTGATGTGGATGCTTTCTAGGCATTTCACTTCCTGTTCCTTCAAGATGGAGTTTCCTCATCAGCCTCTGGGCAAAATCTTATCCAACTTTCCAGGGTTGGTGCAGTCTTGCCATTGGGGCATGCATGTGCTGCATCCTGCAGTGGTGGAGGGGCAGTCACAGAGGCCTCCTCTGTTACCTGGTGGTAACAGAGTGCTTGTTTTCCAGAGGTGTGCCGCATGGGGAGGCAATCGCTGTGGCAGGTGCAGCAGTACAGAAAAACGTGCACATTTTTAGCCCCGACCTTCTCTTGCATTTGGATCACTCCTAAATGGAACTATTCTGGGTGCGGGGAGGTGTGGCTGGGTGACGCACTGGGGTGGGGTAGAAGCTCTGGGGGCCGGGGTGACATTGCCCCACCTCCTGGGCACACTGTGAGCTAAGTATGGCTCTCTGGTTCCCTTTCCTCAGGGCTGCATTCTGGCTGCCCTTGCACTGGAAAGTTGGTTAGGATTGGGCCCTCATTCATGTCTAAAGAAGACAGGGCTTAGAAGCCCAATTCTCCACAAGAGAGGCATGCTTTGTCTCTTGCTACAAAGAACCCTCGACACAGTTTGCAAAATGTGCCGAAATGGCAGAGCAGGGAGAGGTTCATAGTGTGAACTGTGCTTAATGCATGGCAATGTGGCCAATCAAAATGCCTCATGCTGCTTAAACGGCTAATGTGTTTAGAAATAGCCCCGGGCATCAGATGCGAGCACTAAACAAGTCAAATAAGTGGCAGGCACCGTACCTCAGCTTGTGCCTTGTGTGGTGCTTTATTAGCTTAAGGAAGCATGCTAGGAAAAAACACTTAGTGCTTCATGGAATGTTCAGAAATCTACAGTGCTTCATGGAACGTACAGAAAGGGCCTAGGCTGGGGATGGCCATTAGCGAGAAACAGCCCAGGCAAATGTGTACACACCAGGTTTCCATGGCAACCCGCTGCCGAGCATTTGTATTCTGTTAGGCGCTGTCAACCGCATAAACTCTCTGACCTTCCCTCTAATCACAGCACTTGTAATGGGAATATGTATTAAATGTCTCAAACGGCCAAGCCTAATTTGAACAACTGTGAAAACACTACTAATTGCAAAAAGGCTTTGGTGATTTAAGAAGGAATAACTTAAGCCTCCTGGAAGGGGATGTAGGGCCCTGGGTGAAGTTCGGCATTGTGGACCAAACGGGGAACACGCTGAGAACCAAACGGCTCCACTCGCTTGCATATATGAGTGACATGTGATTAATGTATTTTGCATACTAAAAAACAACAACAAATGGGGTGATATTCAAATACAACAGATCCAAGTCTTATTCTTCGAATGTGAAAAAAGCGGTCCAGTTTGTATGCTCTTTTGCCTGTTTAGTTATTTACAGAGTTTAATCCTGGCTCGAGTCTTCCAGAGAGACTCCTTGCAGCTCACAAACACAAAATAAAACGGTTTTGCATCTCAGTGTGAAAAGAAACCTGTTAAATAAGCATCCTGCAGTGGTGTAGTAGTCACTGAGGCTTCTTCAAGGTAGGGAATGTTTGTTCCCTTACCTCAGAGCTGCAGTGTTGGTTATGATCGCGCCTGAAACTCATTAAACTATGCTGATTGTAATAATCAAAAGACAAAGAGCAGCAAGAAAATCTAAACTAGCTCAACAGAAGGGTATTGAACGACACTGAAATACCGGGCAAAACAAGCAAGTCTTCACCAGGTGCAGAAACAGCAATTGTGAGGGGCTAAATAAGCAGGGGGTTCTAAGGGCCCCAGATAGGAAAAGCCACCCTATATAACCCCCCGCCGAATCTCTGATGATGGGGGGATGTGAAACAACAGAGCCTCGAATAATGAATGGAAGTGGTGGGCAGATTCACATGGATGAGACCAATATCACAAGCCCAAGCCATTTAGGGCTTTAAAGGTCAAAACCAACACCTTGAATTGAGCCCAGGGCCAAAGTGGTAGCCAGTGCAGATAGTACAGAATGGGAGTCATGTTGGAATTGGGATGCAGTGCCGCCTGCAGGACTCTGGAGGGCAGTGTACCCAGCGGGTAGTTAATCTGTGGAACTCTTTGCCACAGGAGGTGGCATCTGGTCTAGATGCCTTTAAGAGGGGATTGGACAGATTTCTGGAAGAAAAGTCCATCGTGGGCTATAGGCAATGATGGATTTGCAACCTCCTTATATTAGTAGTAGGCTACTTCAGAGTACCGGGTACAAGGGAGTGGCAACAGGATCCAAGCATCTTGTTTCTCATGCCTCCCTGGGGCACCTGGTGGGCCGCTGTGAGATACAGGAGGCTGGACTAGATGGGCCTTTGGCCTGATCCAGCAGGGCTTATGTTCTTATGCTGTCCAGTCACCTAACAACTATCCTCTCTGTGGTTCTTGCAGGAGGCTTGGTCCTCAACTATTTCCTTCCTTCTCTGTTTGATAAGTCATTTTTGAAGCCTTGTCATTTAAAGAGCAGGATACAAATCCTTCATATCAGCATTTTCAACCTTTTTCATCTTATGGCACACTGAAAAGATGCTAAAATTGCCTGCTGGGGCTCACATCTTCCAGTGGCCCTACTAATATATGATATGACCCTTTCCCCAAAAAAACTCCCCCAGCACACCTGCAGACCATTTGGAGCACACTAGTGTGCCCGTGCACAGTGGTTGAAAATAAGCTGCTATAAATAAAGGTTTCTCGCTAGGGAAGTTGGGATCATCAGTAGTCCCAGTTCAATCCGTAATGAGGAAAGGTGAAGTGCCAGGATTTGGAGGTTGATCCTGTTGTAGAGGAGGGACATGGTGGCACAGTGGGTTAAACCGCTGCTGCTGAGCTTTATGACCGGAAGGTTGGGAGTTCAAGACTGAACGACGGAGTGAGCTCCCATTGCTTGTCCCAGCTCCTGCCAACCTAGCAGTTCGAAAGCACCTAAATGCAAGTAGATAAATAGGGACCACTTCGGTGGGAAGGTAACGGCATTCCATGCGCTGCGGTGTATAGTCATGCCGGCCACATGACCACGGAAGCTTGTCCTTGGACAAAACGCCGGCTCTACAGGCTTAGAAACGGAGATGAGCACCGCCCCCTACAGTCGGTCACAACTAGACCATTCGGTCGTGGAGAAACCTTTACCTTTTTACTTGTTGTAGAGGAGGCCTCAAGGATTGTACTGTGTCCAGGAATGGTGTGCTGGTTGCTTCTTCATTCTTCCCCTTTCTCCAAGGTGAGTGGGTTTTTTTTTTCAGGACCTTGTGGAAAGGGAAAGAGGGGACTGGTGGCAGCAGTCCAATTCATAAACCGCAAGCAGGGTTGTGTTTGGTCCAATCCTGCCCACATGGTTAGGTGAAAAATACATTCATTTCTCCAACAGGGCTTTTGAACCAACACTATTGACATGTAGGTTATGCAGAACAAACTTTTTAATAACATGCTCAGTTGGAGCTCAGATGCTCTGGGACAAGAAATTAAACATGCTGATAGGAACCCACCGTGAACTTAATAGAAATGATGGTCAGACACAACCTGGCAGGGTTGTTTTATTTTTTTTCCCTTTTAAAGAACCTGCTACTCTTGATTTTGCAGCTTCTTCTCTTAGGCTGGGAATATCACGAGAACAGACTTTCACACTCAAATTTGGCAGTTCTGCTTCACAACCCATCTGTCCTTTTTTTTCAACCCTAAGAAAAAGAGATTAGCCTGAATTGATTTCAAGTTTTTTTCTTTGGCAAAGACTCAAGGACTGCCAGTGGGAAGGCTAGGGTTCTCATTATATACAAGCCATTGCACCCATCAATCTAACTTCCAAATCTTAAAACAAAACAAAAAAAACCCAAATAAAAAATACAGCAAAAAACAAAAACAAAAAACAAAACTAGAATTAAAAATAAGCCAGAATAGCAGTTGTGAAAACTGCTGTAAATCTATTGCTTTTGAGGGAGTCACATCACTTTACACCAGCTGGCCAGATGGTCTACATTAGATTAGGCACACTTTATCTGCTAGACTCAACTAGTGTTTTTCCACTTTGATTTAGTTTCAAACTTTGACCTGTAAAGGTAAAGGTTTCCCCACGACCGAACGGTCTAGTCATGACCGACTGTAGGGGGCGGTGCTCATCTCTGTTTCTAAGCCGAAGAGCCAGCGTTTGTCCAAGGACGAGTTTCTGTGGTCATGTGGCTGGCATGACTATAAGCCAAGGCACACGGAACACCGTTACCTTCCCACCGAAGTGGTCCCTATTTATGTACTCGCATTTTTTGGTGCTTTCGAACTGCTAGGTTGGCAGGAGCTGGGACAAGCAATGGGAGCTCACTCGGTCATGCAGTCTCGAACTGCCAAACTTCTGGTCAACAAGCTTGCAGCTCAATGGTTTAACCCGCTGCACCACCATGTCCTGTAGAAATTACCTAACCCAGTGTTTCCAAAACTATGGTTTTGTCACTTGGTGTGTCATGACCTGATATCAGGCCAGTGGCGTCTCTACAGGGAGGGCAGAGCTCTAAGTTTTGCAAGGAGCCTTACCTTGCAGTGGAAATCACTCCTTTCCCTGCACCGTTTTAGCCAATCCTCACAGGGAACAGCAACATCTTGGTGTTGCTTACTGGCTACGGCAGCAAGGGAGAGGAGGGATTTACATGACAGGGTAAGGCTCCTTGCAAAACTTAGAGCTCTGCCCTCCCTGTAGAGACGCCACTGTATCAGGCCGCTGCCTTTAAGTGCCTGACGGAGCCCTTAGAGGTGGTGGTATGCTGAAGAATTGCTTGCTGCCACCTCCAATTGCTTCTTCAAGCACTTAGAAGTGGCAGCAGATGCAATCCACCATCTTGGATGGCCTCACAGAGCCATCCCTTCACTTGATGCTCTGGGGTGGAAACTGCTAGCTATGCCACTGGAACCCTGCATGTGAATAGTCTACACCAGTGGTATTGAATACACCAGTGGTATTCAAACTTTTTAGACCGGGACCCACTTTTTAGAATGGCACTCGTTTTGGGACCCACCAAAGTGATGTCATGAACCTGGAAGTGATGTTGTAGCAGGACGTTACATCATCAAGCAGGAAGTGCTGTCATTGTAACATCATAAAATGACACTCCTGAAATGCAAATTGGCATTCTTCAACTGCAGCAAGTGTACAACCATGAAACACCCCTGACAGAAAGCAAGATTAGGACAAAATATGATGTAAAAGCACTGAACTAAAAACAAAATAAAAAAAAAACCCTCACTTAAAAATTGAAATGGTTAATGCTCACAAAAGGAATATAACAAGAGTCAGGTCTGCAGTTTCCAAGATGGCTGCTCCCAGCTTTCTGCGACCCATCTGACATCAGGTTGTGACCCATCAAGTTGGTCCCGATCCACAGTTTGAATAACACTGGTCTACACAAAGTCCTCCCTCTGTCCTCCCTGGATATAAAGAGGAATATAAATAGGTGGGGCATTTTTGGCCATATTCATGGAACAGGAAGAGCATGAAGCTAGTCCAACCCCTCAGAAAAAAGGAGGGGAGCATAGTTTGATCTTCTCCCCGACTACGGCACTTCCTCCTATGGACAGGGCCAGAACTATGGCTGCGGTGAGTCATTCAATGAGTGGCAGAAATCTGCCTCCCATTCCATATGTAGGGTGGACGTTTCCCATGATCCTCCTTCATCAGCACAGCAGCTGATCTGATCTGTTGTCCTTTTTCAGCTGAAACATGGGCTACGAAACATTTCCATGTGATTTGCAAGTCAAATCTAAAAGGCAATAGTGCAATCCCACTGTACTGTGCTTCTGTAATTTCCCCCTACATAATTGCATCATGTTAGGGCACTGGGAAATGTGAGCAGTGCCTGTTGGGGTGAGATGTGCATCACATCCTCCAACTGAACACATTTAATAGATACAGTATTTATTTTCAGTCTTGGGTTAGAGGTGGCTTGTGCTGTACAGAATCTTCACCAAATGCTGCTGAATTGTACTTCCCAGCTGTACTTGCCAGGCTGTTCCAGTACTGGCTTTCTGACTTGGGAACTGAATATCCATGCTATTGCTCATGCACAGTGCGTGTTGGTATTCTGAAAAAGTGAATGGGAACAGGCTGCTATTCAACAATTAACACCCAACATGCTTGTGATAACTAAAAGTGAAAATATGGCTTCCAGGCTGTAGAAAAATGACTTCAGCCATTCCATGGCAGCAGGGATGGGAATTTGGCCTCACAGGAAGACTCAAGTAAAATTTGGCCCTGTGGTGAGACTTGAGTCGAGTCTCAAGTCTCGCCCCCCAAGACTTAACTTGGGCACGAGTCCTAGCGAGTGCCCTTTGCTGATTCGCCAGAGCTGTGACTCGAGTCATTTTGACTCAAGTCAACAATCTTTTGTGAAACGAGCCATGGTGACACGCAGGGGCACAGGCCAAAAGGTACTGACTGGCCAAGGTGGGAGGAGCCTGGACAGAAGTGTGAAGGGACTGAGGTGAAAAGTGGGAGCAGGGTTGCACAGCAGCAGCTGAGAGGCTTATTTTATGAGCACTACGACCCAATCCTTTGCAGCTGTACTCAGAAGGAGTCCCATTGCACTGAGGTTTCTTCCGCCCAGGTAACTACAAAGCCTGGAGCCTGCCAGAACCATGAGGTTAGAGGAAGGCATGATAGCTAAGAACCTGGCTTCTCTGCCTCCTCGCCCTTCCTGGGTTTCTCAGACTCCAGCCAATCCCAAGGCAAGAACCCCTTGGACTCCTCCTTCTGTCCTCCTTCATCCAATGATAATAATCAGTTCCTTCAGAGATGGGCAAGAGAGCCAGCTCCTGCCTCCCTCCCCCCTCCGTCTCCTGTTCGCTGCAAAACAGTAACCCCTCCCTGCCTCCTGGCTGAATGAGCAATGAATGAGCAGCTACCAAGCGGCAGGACCAGTGGGTGCCATTCCTTGCTCCTCTGTGCATTGGGTACATGCATCAATGGTAAAGAAATGCTTGCACATGACTTGTGTGCAGCCCCATTTCAAACCCAGCTGAGCATCAAATGATAATCCATGCGGTGGCATCACAGCACGTGGCATCAAGATTCATGCAACTTGTTTACTGTGGGCTGGATTTGGCATGGATTGATATCTTCCTGCAGCCATCATAGACACAAAACTTCTGGCTTGTACGGTTAGATCTCTGACATGAAAAGAGCCATTTGTTTTTGCTGGTATTGTCAACGACTAGTGGCATCATCGGTGTCCTTTAACTAATTAATAGAGGTAGTTTTTTTTTTCTGTGATAATGAAATAATTTCTCATTTTTATAAATAACCAAAATAACCCAAAATTTGCAGAAATAAAATAAAATAAAACCATTCTCAAGCACCTCTATATATTCTCTACAAGCCTGTGGCTGCATCTGCTGACACTATACCACCTATATCATATATCCTAATACACATTTAAAGCCATTATAATTTATAATTATAATTTATATAAATGCACCCTTGGGGGGGGGAAACACACACATAACACCTCTTTCTGCATTTTGAATTTTGGAAAACACTGAAATCCGCAAAAAATAAAACCATTTTCACCCATCTCTACTAATTTAATTTATAATCAAATATACACACGTTTCAACAGTCAGCTATGCAACATATTGGGGGCGATCCCAGTTAATATTTCACACCAGGGTTCTGACAAATCGAGCAGACAACTGTGCTTGTGAAACCACAGCAAATGTGGCAACCCTGGTGCCTGTCTTTACGTTTGGCAAGCAAGGAGGCCACTTACTGAATGGCTTTTTTTTGCCATGTGAATTGTGCTGATATGATCACTTCTTCTCATATTAACATTATAAAAGCATTATACTGTCCCCCCGCCTGATTTCATAAGTCCTGCCAGAAGATCTGCTTGCGATTTACTTGCATGAACAGGCAGAACGCAGCAACAATTAATAGAGCACATCAGGAGACAGCCAGACAGCACAATGTTAGTCATTCCCTGGATGTAATATGACAGGCTGATTTTCCTGGCACTTAGAGAGAGAGAGAGAGAGAGAGAGAGAGAGAGAGAGAGAGAGAGAGCTTTTCAACTTCTCGTGTCTGCATTCTAAAGTAGTTGAATCCACAGCATCTTATGCTTTACTTTGAAAACAACACTAAAAGCTCAGTCCCACTCCTCACCCACCCACCTCCTGTTTGTGTGTGGCTATGTTTTGCAGGCACATCGATGCACCATGTAAGCTGCTTCTCCCCTCTGCCTTCAGAGGTATTCCGGGTGGTGAGAGCAATGTGGAGGAGACGCCTCCCTGTTGCTCTTGCCACCCGGAATGGCTCTGAAGGCAAGGTGGAAGGGCTGCTTACATGGTGCATTGAGGCACCTGTAAAATGTAGCACATCGCTCCACTTTGTGGATGCTACATTGTGGTGCACCACAACGGTGTCCTGCTGATGCAGCTGCACCAAAAATGGGTACTCTGATAAAGGGGAGGGGAAGGAAGATCCAGAATCTTCATCAGGGAAATGGGATTTAAATCCCTTTATCCTTGCATAACCAGACCCAAAATGGATCTCCTTGGACCAGAGCTAATGATTTCAGTATTGCAAGTCCAAGGAAGAGGGCAGGGAGGCTGCTCCTGAAAAGGTTAGGATCTAGCATCCTAACATACACCTTAGGCACCGAATCTGCCCCCCTTCCCTGTTTAATTGCCTTACCTGCTCCAGCAGGCATAGATAGCTCTTGTAGTCCTGGACAGTGCTGTGCCTTGTATGGCAGTCCTAAAATAGCTACCAATGGGATACTGTGTGCTCCATCGGCAGCCATTTTGCTGTCCTAAAGGGCTGCACACACAGTTTCACTTCAGTCAAAGAAGGCAAATATCACTGCACAAGTAGATGCCCCTGACATTTGTTTTAACTAACCAGATGGAGACAAGGAGATGTTTTTTGTAGAAGGAGAAAACCAAGCAAGCAAGCAAGCAAGCAAGCAAGCAACCCAACCCAACCCAACCCAACCCAACCAACCAACCAACCAACCAACCAATCAATCAATCAATCAATCAATTGTATTCATATAACACTTTTCAACCCAAAATTCACAAAGTGGTTTGCAGGCAAATAATAATAAAGTTAAATGGTTCCCTGTCCCAAAAGGAAAAATGCAGAACACCAGCAGCAGCAACCACTAGACAAGACACTGCGCAGGGGTGAAGAGGGACAGTTACTCTCCCCCTGCTGAATATAAGAGGAACACCACTTGAAAAAGTGCCTCTTGCCCAGTTAGCAGGGAAAGGAAGCTGTTTATCCCTTCTGCTGCTAAGAAAGTGATATGCATTGTGATGTTGGTGTCAAGTCACTGGAAGGTGTATTGAGCAATGGTCTTTGTAAATTGCAGCTACAGTCAGAACCCATTCAAAATTTTATATGCTATGGCTGCTTTCTGAGATATTCTACAGCGAAGTAGACAAAGATTTAAACAAAATCATGCTCAACTTCCGAGAGCAGCATTCCAGAACAGCTTGCACCAATGTTCACAGAGGCCATCGGCATCATGTTATGTCCTGGAAAAGATAATCATACAACACTTCCTGCAGATTCCAAGGCAACGGCATGTGTTCTTAACAACAGCTGCAGCCAAAATGTTAAGGCCTCTCTAATCTGGGAAATCCATGTGATTGCATATTTCTGCGTGTTTCAGATAGCTCAGTGCCACATCTAGTTTCCATTCATTCAGAGCTTAATGTTAAAAAAAGCAACTCTCTTCTCATTTGTAGAAGCCATGTAGCTACTTCCCAGCATCAGATTCTGCTACAAATCGGACATCAGAAAGGGCAACTTCAAGAAAACGGAGGGAGAACATTTTAACCTGCAGCATCATTCTGATGCAGGCCACTGATAACTCTTGAACAGAACATCTTGAACAGGAGATTAGATTGAGAAACAGTTGAATTAGAATGTGTCATGAGCCGTGGGGAGGGGGGTGCTCCCTAGAGCACTGTGAATTGGGCTTCGCATCCATTGGGTTTCACTGTGCTCCAGGCAACGCCCCCAGCCCAGCTCCTCTGATGGTTGGAGGAAACTCGGCACAAGTTTCTCTGACCATCGGAGGAGCCAGGGGACCCTGCCTGGAATGCCACGAAGCTGGTGAATGGGGCGTGCGTGCGTGCGTGCGTGCGTGCGTGCGTGCGTGCGTGCGTGTGTGTGTGTGTTGCTGCTACCCCAAGTCCAGCGCCCAGGGCATTTGCCCCCTTTGCTCCCTAGCTCTGCCTCTGATCCCAGAGGCAGCAACTTGCCCCAGAATCTTATCCCCGATTTTTCCATCTGCCTCATCCCTTTTTTTACTAGTAGCTGGCATGGATCTGAGGGGTCCCAAAGGTGACCAGAAGCAAAGCAGCTGTCGTAGGTCTGAGTAGACTCATCCACAGTGCAGAGGCTTACCTCTGGGTGAGGGAACAATAATTATCTTACCTAGAGGAGACCTCTGTAACTGCCATAGGATGCATTGGTTGCCATTTTGGCACTACTGCATCAATGAGTGGTGGTGGAAAGAATAGGATTGGGCTCACAATTTAGTACAGGTGGTGCACTCTACTCAATATTCTTTCCATGCTTCAGTCAAGGATGGGCTGAGCTTTGAACCTTGGCTCATGGAAGCCAAGGAGTACATAAGGAAAAAACACCATGCAGACCACAGAGGCAGAGTGTTCCAATGTGATTCGGAAGGGACTTTACGTCACCTTTGGAATGACCATTTGTCTACTCTAACCTAGGCTGCAATCCTAAGCACAGTTTCAAGGAAGGAAGCCCCACTGAACATAATCGGACTCGGAAATAACATGCATAGGACTCTGCTGCTTGTCCTATGCCTAAAAGCATTTCTAATAAAGTAAAAGCGTTCCTAGTAAAGTGGCTTACATTGTTCATTAACTGTTTTTAACTGTTTGTAATGACCTTTGGTTACACAATAAAGCTTCTGCTACTACTACTACATGGTTCATTGGCGCAAGTTGCAACATCTTACACAGCCTTGCTGTTCTTCCGCAGCAGAGCTCTTCATAGAGCACTTAAGAGGGAAATCCTAACCTGGAGTTAGGCCAGCACACTTTGGCCAGCACAAAGGACACTGTAAAGTATGTCTTGGAGTCAGAGAGGACAGCACACAGATGTGCACCGTCCTCCCTGACTCCAAAAGTGGTACAAGCATACTTTACGGTGTCCCTTGGGCCAGCCAAACTTTGCTGGTGCCGGCCTAATGCCAGGTTAGGATTGTGCTCTAAGCCTTGTGACCCAGAGTGACATTCAGTTAGGTTTAAACCAGTGATGTCATGCAGGGGGAACGCGGGGGAACTCAGTTCCACTAGTTAAAATTAGGGCTGACTCCGCCCACTTCACTCTCCCTCCTCCCCCCTCCCAATTCCTCTGCAAAGAGCTTTTCTTCTTGGTTGGCCGGCACTCAGAGAGTTAAAGGGAGTGACTCCGGATTCCTAGGGGGGCGAAACTGAGAACTAGTTCCTATGAATTGTTCAGAGAAATGAGACTGTGCTTGAAATGAAAAATGAGACTCTGTTGGCAAGACTGTCTTCACTTCTTTCACAATGGTTTCTGCCAACACATCACTTCAAGAACTGGGCTATGTGAACCATATCATGGCTTTGCCACGTGTATATGCACACATAGCACATGGCCCAATTACTCCTCGATTCAGTTACTTTTCTCTAAAAGAAAACACAGTGGAGCATTTTAAGCCAAGAACAGTGCAGTGTAATTAATTACATGATGCGGGCAATAGATCTTCTGGAACATATTCTTTCTGGGTGTCGTGACCGCTTTTAATTATACCACTTCTCAGAGCTTTGCAAACCGTATAATTATGGAGAGACACATGTGCGCCTGCATCTGCTGAGGGACATGAAATAAGTGCAGATGATCTTCCTTATTCACCAACTTGACTTTTTCAGAAACGTTCAGCGAAGACTTTCGACTTTCCCAAGATTTTCATCTGGCATTTGTGCTCGGAGCAAAAACGAAGCTGGATAGATCTGTCCTTACATGTCCTGTTTTCTTAGCTTGTCACCAGTTTGCTCTGAGAGCAAAGGAAGCTTCTAGGTAGAGATTCCTCATTTGAGCCACAATGAAATCAACTTTTTCAAGAACTATGCTTGCTGGATTCTTCCCCATGTACTGTATATTAATTGGGCCGTAATCCAAGTGGAATGGACCACTAAAGAGATGTCCCAAAATGTACTCAAAAAGGACATTGGGTTGAATCCAATGAAAGTAGTTATGACAAAGCACCACTGAAATAAATGAGATGTTACACATTTGGATTGGACTTAGGGCGCAATCCTATGCAGTGCCGGAATGGTGAGGCCGACTTGGCAGCGCCATATCAGACGCTGCATAGGAGAGGCTGGAACCCTCCCCACGGCAAGGGAGCATTCGCTCCCTTACTGTAGGGGAGGCTCCAGACTCCCCTATGTGCTCCTTGGATCTGTGTCCAGGAAAGAGCGGGCACAGATCCGAGGAGACCGCACAGCCTGAATCAGGGCCTCACGGCCGGTCTTAGGATGTGGCCGTCTGGTCACCCCAAGCCCGCCCACATCCCGCCCACATCCCGCCCATATTCTCCCTCCCACCAATCCCTGTGCTGCCCCGTCATGGTGCCTCTCCCGTGCCGGCCAGCTTTGGCTGACGTGAGGGAGGCGCTGCGCAGGCACAACAAGACCAGCACTGGCAGCAGCGCCGGTCCTGTTGCCTTAGTGCCAACGCGGGGGTGCCGATCGGCTCCCCTGCATCAGAACTAAGCGCGCAGCGTTGGCGCAACCCCATTGTGCTGATGCTGTGCGATCCTTAGGATTGCGCTGTCAGTCATAATTAATAACTTTCTCTGGAAACAGACCAGTATTTTTCCCCATTCAGTAGCTCTCATTCACGCGCATATCTTACCTGTGGCCCTGGATGGCGTGAGCCATGGGGCGCCGGGCAGCGGTGGGGTGCCATTGCACACGGTCTGGGAGAGACCGTGTGGTTTTCGGCCCTCCCACTTGCCCATGCTTCCCTTACACTAGGAAATGGAGCATTTCCGGGGTAAGGGAGGCGTGTCTGAGCGACGGGCGGGGGCAGGGTGACGTGGGGGCATGGTTTCAGCGCCAGCCATGGGGCACACTTGGGCCTCCGTGCACGCTTGCTCTCATTTTATAGAACCGTGTCAGGAGATCTAGGAAACTTCATCATGTATCACTTCTATGGGGTGTGATACAAGCAGGGCTGAATCCAGGCTTGAAAGGGCCTTCTTTGGTCCTTCAAGGTTGGCATCAGAGACTAGCTGGGTTGGCTAGTGATCAAAGGCCAACAACCATCAGAGGGTCCACCTGGCCAGGTCAACTTATATACCTTCAGTACTAGTGGCAGAAAGCACCATAGGGACCCCGTGCAGCAGTTTGTCCAAGGACCAATAACCTGGCACCATCATTGCCCCCAAGCCAAAGTGGTCCAGGACACGTTGCCTACTCAGAAGCAGGTAGAGGTGATCATCTGAACTTTAACCTTCCTTACATAAACCAAAAGACAGTATCTACAGCCTGTTTTTTTGCACACAGAGTCGGGCAGCCCAATCCTAACCTGTGCCAGCCTAGCCAGGCCAGCACAGCAGGGCTGCATCCTAAGCCCGTCAGGAGGCAGCAGCAGCTCAGCACAGGGCAAGGGGATGTTTTCCCCTTGCCCCGAGGTAAGTCCCAGCCAGCCCTATGGAGTTGCTTGGATTTGCCCCTGCAGATTTGCAGCACAACTCCACGTGGCCAGCAGAGGCCCAAATCGGGGCCACCCAGCCCAGGGGTTAGGATATGATGCAATGGCTACGTCCCGTCTCCACTCCACTCCCATCGCCATCCACAGTGCCACCTCACCACACCTCTGGCATGCCTCCAGCACACCCTCAGTGAAGTCCTGCACTGGTCGAGCGACGCTGGCACTCAATTGGCGCTCGACTGGTGCAGCTGATGGGCTCAGTGGTGCCCGTGTATCAGCGCTGCTGCTTGCGCCAGTCCAGCAATTGATTCTGTGGTGCTGATGGCATGTTTGCATCAGTGCTGGTCCAGCGCAGGAGTGCTGCGCCGGCGCAAGGCCAGTATCAGATTGTGCTCTGAATGGCAGAACTGGAAGCTGCAGAAATATCCTCTCTTCTGCTGTGCATTTGGGCTACCTAATGAGTATCCTGAATGGATGCGGGGTCCGTCTTTGAATGCCTTCACAAATGCAAACTCCATGATGGGGCCTGGGCCAGACTGGCAATTTGGATCCCATGATGAATGCCACTTCTGTGCTGCTGACAGACGTCAGTAGAAATTCAGCAGTGATTCTTTAGGCACTCAGATGTTGCGGTGATGTGACCTCGATGATCCTGTGGATTAAGGCTTTTCTTCATGTCCTAGCAAGTGCAAAGTCTAGCCTGAAAATCTATTTCTGAGTCATACCGGGGATGACTAAAGTGTTGAAGCAGAGAGGAACCATCCCAAACCTTTTGGCATGCAAAAGTTCCAAAAATGCTCTGTGAAACCATTTATAGTTTCTGCAAGTCAAGGATGCCATAGCCATTCAGATGAATTGACTTGTGCGAATGCTGTTCTTGGGTGTGTTTTTGTCTAGCAGCCCAATCCTAACTAACTTTCCAGCACCAATGCAGCCACAATGCTCCCTTACCTTGATGGGACCTATGAGACTGCCCCCCCCCGAATCCCTGTTGGCACATCTGCCTTGGTGCTGGTAAATTGGTTAGGGCTGGGCTGTTGGAGTGAGCAGATAGATCATATTTGGGGTAATTATGAACATAAGAACATTAAGAAGAGCCCTATTGGATCAGGCCAACTAGTCCAGCTTCCTTTATCTCACAGTGGCCCACCAGATGCCTCAGGACAGCAATATGGTTGCATCCTGTTGCCAATCCCTTGCACATTCAGAGGTAGCCAACTTCTAAAACCAGGAGGTAGCACATACAGGAGGTATGTGTTACCCATCATGGCTTGTAAACTGTGATGGACTTTTCTTCTAGAAATCTGTCCAATTTCCTTTTTAAAGGAACCTAGGCCAGATGCCATCACCACATTCTGTGGCAAGGAGTTCCACAGACTAATTACACGGCTGGGTAAAGGAATAGAAGTAGTTACAGAGAATATCTGTGTAAATGATTCCAGAATATCTTCCAACACCACCAATGGAGCAGCTATGCACGGCCAGTGACCCACACAGGGACTGGCCAATTTGAACATGGCCAGTGGCTGCCTCTGGTACCCTCAATACTGGTGACAATGGTAGCATCCAGTGATCAGCTTGGAAGACAACAAATTGTGCCAGCTTGCAAGTAGGAATGATGTGAGATGTCAAAGTGGGTATGTCTGAAATGCAAACTGCCTCAATCAAAAGTTCCACTCTCATTTCCACTGCCATTTAATTTTATTATTATTACTATTTGCCTGTAAACTGCTTTGTGAACTTCGTGTTGAAAAGCGGTATATAAATACCTGTTGATTGATTGATTGATTTCAAGTTAGCTTCAACCTCCCTACCCCACCCCTCGCCAAATTGAGCCCATTTGAAATGGGGTTCAAACACCCCATTTTGCCCTGGCCTGCCTTTTCAACAGCAGAGTGAAGTCACTTCCGTAGAAAAGAAATCCCGGAAGGCCTTTCTTTAGCTGGACATGATGCATGCAATATCATTTCCTGCTGTGAATTGTGGGACTTTTTGTTTCGGGGAAAGGAAAAGCCGTGCTTCAATCAACTGGAAGTTCTTATTTCTATGAAAAGCGTGAAAAACTCTTAAGATTTTTCGAGTATTCAACAGGAATGTTTTAAAAAATCTAACAGATTTTTCAAGTTGAACTGGAGAAAGCTCACACATTGCTGTTGTTTTTTAAATGCTTATTTAAAAAAACCCAGCAACTTTTTTTCTTTAACCCCCCCCCCCGTCAAACACACAGTATTTAAAAAAGCAATCCTTTAAAATATTTCTGATCAGTGTACAAGCTGTTAGAAGCCAAATTTAATGTGACTTACATCTCAGATTGCATTTTTTTGGTATGTCCACAAAAATATGCTCATGCATATTCATTAGCGCACATCAATCAAAGGCAGCAGATATTTTGAATGTTTAAAATAGTTTTCTCGTCTTCACGAGATAATTGGTAGGAGCTGTCGCAGGAGTAAAAAAAATTCCCTTTAAAAACATGAAATCCGTCTGTTGTTGAGAAAAGTGGAAAGTTGCTACTAGACACTATTTATAACCTGAACATCACTTATTTTCTGTCAAACCTTTTGATGGCACAGACTTTTGTCTCTTTGCCAGACATGTGCTCTTCAATCAATTAATGTGTTTACGAACACACAGAATTTATTGATTAAGGCCCCTGTGACCCTGCAATTGCTTTCCTGAATGCTACCAGTCTATTACATCTCTTTTTGTGTGTGTGAAGCTTCTCAATAATTCCAGAAAGTATTCAGAACCATTTGTAGCTGTATGAAGAGAAAAGAATGCTCTGTGCACTGACTTTTGAATTGTGCATTGCATTGGTGTGAAAAAAAAAAATTCTTCCACTGGCCAAAGGGTAGGGACTAATGTTTTGATTGGAACCTGTGCTTAAGAGCCTTTGCCTCCTTCCACCTCCTCCAATGCGGGAGTAGACCTATATTGTACAGGGTGGGGAACAACAGTTAGATCTATGTTAGGCTGGAAATGACCTGAAACACTCACTTTTTATATGCTTATAATGTATTGGGAATGCTTGCAGTGCATTGGACAGGCCCCAAAACAGGGGCGGAGGAAGGGTGTAGCAAGGGGCCATGGGCGCTGGCAGAGGCGAGGTGCCATTGCGCAGAAGAACCCGTGCGCTTTTTGGCCCTCCCTTCCTCCCTCGCTCCTGTTTCTCTCCATTATGGAGCTATTTCGGGCGCAGGGAGGCGTGGCAGGGTGACGCACGGGGGTGGGGCGATGCGCTAGGGGCGCGGTTATGTCGCCCTGCCCCGGGCACGTTCGGGGCTTCGTCTGCCTCAAAATCCATTGGTTTCCCTCCCATGGTTGTCCTTTCCTCCCTCCCTCCCTCCCTCCCTCCCTCCCTCCCTCCCTCTCAACTCCCTAATCATTCACGTAGAGCTCTTCCTCCGCTTTTGCTTTGGGCAGCTAGGACTAACTGGATTTCTTCCTGGTCTTTCACAGCATCATAGCCCCTGAACCGACTGACTGCTGGACCGCTTCCCCCTTTCCCTTCCATGCTGCCTGCCTCCTTGCCCTGATCCTCTGCCAAGTCTGCAGCTCCATCTCTGCTCCTGCTTGCCCCCCCCCCCCTGCTGCTCACATCACCCCCTTGGTTTCTTTTGCACCACCTCCTTTCTCCTGTGCTCCTCACTCCAGAAGTCTCCTGTTCCACTGCTTCTCCTGGCTCAGTCTCTTGTCTTTGCTCCTGTCTTCTTTGGATTCCTTTGGCCTCTCTGCTCTTCTCCCAATCTCCATCTACCTCCCTTTCCTCACTCCTTCTGCTGCCTCTGTTCTCCTCCTCCCTTCCCTGACTCATCCTGTTGCTTGTTCTCTCACCCTCTGCTCCTCTTCAACCCCCAGTCTTTCCCCCTCCTTCTTCTGTATCTCCTTCTCCTAGTTCCTTCCTAGTGGGAGCACCTATGGCAGCCAGGAATTACCTTCCTGGATAAACCTGGTGGGTAGTCAGCAATGAAGGATGTAAACACTGACCACCCAATTTGACAAGTGGTGTTGGTGTTTGCACAGGGCAGCCACAGAGCTTCTACAGGAATTGTATTGCTATTTTTGAAGAAGTGGCTGTGGATTGGACATGAATGCATGTTGGATGCATGCACAGACTTGGCCCAAGAAGGTTTGCTGCCTTAGGCAAAAGATGGGACTTGCAGTCCAAGAAGTCAAACCTATCTTCAGCTGGTCCAGCCCTAGAGCATGCAGTGCCATTGACGGAGTGTGGACTGCACCCCATGGGCTGGCAGCAGACCAGACAGCACAGGAGAGATGAGTAAAAAACATTTTTACTTACCTCCTCATAGGCTGCCTGGACCCCAATGGGTTTCCTTGGAGCTGTGCCAGCCCTTACAGGAGTGGGACAAAGAAGGGGTGAGTCGGGGCCAGGAATGGGGGGGGGTGAGGATCCAGCATGCCTAGCAAGGCAATGTTCTTAAACAGTGAATATAAAAATTGCACAGAGTACACATGATCACTTGTATCATTTTTCTAAGAGACCAGGAAACATATGTAGGGAAGGAAAGCAACAGAAAATGCACAAAGAGGATCATGAGAGGGCAAGAGGCAAGGATGAAATTGGAAGGCACATTAGAGGAGGACAAGATGGACAAGAAGTGGGAGCTGTTACAAAAAGTGGTAGTACCGAAGTGGAAAGGCAAAGGCAAGTGAAAGAGTTCCGATGAGTGTGGTAAATGAAAATGAGAAAGAATGTTGAGAGGGAGGGAGGCTAGGCAGGGCTGGCCCCAGGAGCAGTAGGGCCCAATGTGGGGCATTCCCATGGGGCCCCCACCCTCCCAAGGGGGACCCACTAACCATGCAGCCATGGCGAGAAGAGCACTTGTGATGCCATATACAAATTGCAGCACTTGGAAATAGTTGGTGGTGACGTGATGGTGTTGCCAACTGCTTCCAGGAGCCCAATTTTGGGCCGTTTGGAGGCAGGGCCAGGTGGGAGGGCCCACTTGCCTACTGGCTTACAGCCCACAGAGATCCTGGCTGCAGCAGCAAGTGATCCACAAGGCTGGCCCTGAGGCTGGGGACCTCGGTGAGGATTGCAACATGCAAAGGAAAATGTAATGAGAGAAGGGGGTGGAAAGTCTGGACGATGGCAATAAAATTATCTTGAGGAATTAAAAAAGGGGGACATACTCTTGTACTGGGATAAAAGGAACCCCAGCCTGACATTTGGGGCTCTGATAAGCAAGCATGTACTCATGCAATTTCAGTATGTCTGAGCGCGCAATCCTAACCTGGAGTTAGGCTGGCACAGTTAGGCCGGTAAAGTTTGGCTGGGACAAGGGCCACTGTAAAGCACATTTGGACCACTCTCGGAGTCGGCATGGCGCATGCCTGTGTGCTGGCCCCTCTGACTCTGAGAGTGGTCCAAACCTACTTTATGGTGTCCCTTGTGCCAGCCATAGTTTGCTGGCCTAACTGTGCCGGCCAATCTCCAGGTTAGGATTGGGCTCTGAGTGCATGCAGCTTTGATCTCAATGGAACCCACACCTCTGTTTGTTGTTAATGGAGCCCATCCCTCCTTCCAAATTATGTTGCTGAAGCTCTTTCCAGAACAGTGAACAGTCAGTAGCTGCTCCAGGGACTGTTCCTCTCAGATTTTACTGCTCCTGTTTCCCTCGGTTTTATCTTGGTTCCACATTTTGGCCTTTTATGTTGAAGAAAACAATCTTGTGATATTCCCTGGCAATTTGAAAGGAACATGGAAAATGCTGTTTCTAAAAAGAACACTCTACGTAACCACCTTTGTACAGATGTAATTTCTCTGAGTCCCAGAACTGCACGCGGCTGACTTATTAGCTCTGGTTCCCTTGATAAGCACAAAAAATAATGGGTGAATTTTCTATCAGTAGCTAAATTAACCATCAAATCACCATAAAACTGACAGCAATAGGGGCATGTCCAGCAATAACTCTGGTGGAACGGCAATTGCAGCATGCAATGATATACTTCTTCGGGCGCAATCCTAACCTGGAGTTATGCTGCCACAATTAGGCCAGCAAAGTTTGGCTGGCACAAGGGACACAGTAAAGTATGTTTGGACCACTCTTGGAGTCAGAGAGGCCAGCACACAGACGTGCACCATTCTCCCTGACTCTGAGAGTGGTCCAAATGTGCTTTACAGTGGCCCTAGTGCCAGCCAAACTTTGCCGGCCTACCTGTGCCAGCCTAACTCCAGGTTAGGATTGCGCCCTTTGTTGCAGACCCAGAGAAGTCTCTTATGCCTTTAAAACTTGTACAATAGGCAGAACTTCACTGAACGCAGCTTTCCCTATCATAGCACTGCAGTGGCAGGAAAGGTAATATTTGTTATGTTAGAATTTTCCTTCTGTGCTGGTCTTAGGGCCAAACTATGTGTAATGCTAAATGCATCATTGTGTGGTGACTGGCTGTATGTAGGAGCTGCACAGGACCACAATTTGGATCAGAACTGCAGGGCGGGACGGGAACAGAGAGCCTGTCAATCTTTCCTTCTGCCCTCTGCTTAAAATAAGCACAATAAAGCAGCTTTTTCACCCAACAGGTGCCACCAGCGCTCAGGGACGAACAGAGCCCCAAGTGCGCCCATGGCAGGGTGACGAAACCACGCCCCCAGCACATCGCCCCGCCCCCATGCGTCACCCAGTCATGCCTCCCTGGGTCCAGAATAGCTCCATTTTGGAGCAGAACAAACGCGAGGGAGGGCGGGTAGGCCAGACAGCGCACGGGTTAGTCCATGGACTCTGCGCAATGGCACCCCGCTGCCCCACCGCTGCCGGCGCCCATGGCTCATGCCACCCCGGGCTACACCTTTCCTCTGCCTCTGCCTGTGCTATATCACAAGTAGTGGAAAATCCATAATTTGATCTTCTGTGAGGGTTTAAAGGTTAAATGCAATTGCTGGGCTTTCCAGATCAAAGCTGTGGTCTGTAGAAGGGGATCTGACCCGTTCCTTCTGTGCCATTTTCCCAATCTGAATCCATTTTTTGCCTCCCTGTCCCCTGAGTTGTTCTAGGCCATGTAGGGCAAAACACACAGGTAGAAAGAGCAGCTGACAACTCTAGGACAACGGTTTACGATAGGTGGGCCGCTGTGAGATACAGGAAGCTGGACTAGATGGGCCTTTGGCCTGATCCAGCAGGGCTCTTCTTATGTTCTTATGTAGGTGCGATATCCTTATCATCATGAGCAAGTATAAAAAGTATTTGCATTCTTAGCATTCGTAATATCAGCAGTATTAGCATTATTTCACTTTTAAAAATTTTTATATAGATGAAATAATTATATTGTACGAAATCTAAATTTTTTTTAAAAAAAAATCATACCAAGGCACATTTGATTATTTTGCTTTATTCCATTATTATGCATTATGTCATTATTTCACTTTCAAGAATATGCCTAATGCTGCAGAGCTTCTAGATACATAATTAAATCTAATGACAGGTAATTAACCTTTGTATAGAGGACACGAAGGCAGTAATCTTCCGTACCGTTATCAGGGGCAAGCAAGCACCACTGAAGACAGCTCTGCTAAACATGCACAGGACTTCGCTGTAAATCATAGTTCTTTTCTATCTGACAGCGCCATCCAAACCCCAACTTTGGGCCGACACTAGATGCTAGAATCAGCCCAACGGCAGCAGTGCTGGTGTGAGAGTGTCAACCTGCATCCTTGCAACACTCTGCTGCCTCTGGGCCAATGCTAGCAGCAGGATTGGCCCTGCAGCGCAGGCCCAAGCTGGTGGCGTGATGCTCCTGCACCAGCTGAGTTAGGCTGGGAGAGCGTTTCTGGGCGGGTGGTGGGCGGGCCAGGTGGTGTGAGGTCTCAGGGAGGGGGGTGGAGTTGGGATGCAGCCAGTGGTGTAATCCAAGGCTCTAGGAACCGGAACCCTGACCGGGACTAACCTGTGATTGACAGCCCGTCTGTTCCGGTTCCACCGCTGTCCCACCCGCCGTGCGGGCTGTCCTCGGACAACGCGCCCCACCGCCGCTCGCCCAGGCACCCGGCGTGCCCCCACTCGTCCACCCCGGCAATCAGCCGCCCCCTCTGTGGCCACGGATGCTTTGTGGCTCCTCGTCCATCACGGAGCAGAGCAAATGGCGGCGAGTGGACGGAGCTAGGCCAGCGGAGCGTTCCGGCTACATGACACCACTGGATGCAGCCATTAAAAGGTTTCCCTGCAACTGAATGGTCTAGCTGTGACCGACTGTAGGGGGCGGTGCTCATCTCTGTTTCTAAGCCGAAGAGCTAGTGTTTGTCCTAGGACAAGCTTCCGTGGTCATGTGGCCAGCATAACTATACGCCAAGGTGCACAGAACACTGTTACCTTCCCATCAAAGTGGTACCTATTTATCTACTTGCATTTTTTACGTGCTTTCGAACTGCTAGATTGGCAGGAGCTGGGACAAGTGACAGGAGCTCACTCCATCGCGTGGTCTTGAACTGCCAACCTTCCGGTCAGCAAGCTCAGCAGCAGCTGTTTAACCTGCAGCACTGCATCCAAACCCCCTTTCCCAAGCCACACGGCTTGCTCAGATCTGAGCAAGCCCATCGGGGTGGCTGGTGTCTACCCCAGGGTAAGGGCGCAAATGTGCCCTTGTCTTGTGGAGGCTCCAGCCAGCTCCTAACTTGCGCTGGCCTGCCTGCTCCATTGCAAGTTAGGATTGTGCCCTGAAAGGTGCTCACACACATACACATGGTCCAACCCAAGTTAATAACTTTTGAGTCTCATTGTTGTCAATCAACAAGGGAACCACTTAGCCTGCAGTCCTACTACACACATACAATGGGACTTACTTTGGAGTAGACATGCTTAGGATTGTGCTGTTAGGTGCAAGGAACATAAGAAGAGCCCTGGTGGACCAGGCCAAAGGCCAATCGAGTCCAGCATCCTTAATTGATAGAAGTGATGCTTATGATGTGTGCATCTTCATGGCTGCACAATAATATTCAGACCTGTGAATATAGATTCTTCTAGCTATTATGATGGATTAGGAAGAATCGGCTAATGATATGACACCATACACCATCCAGAAGTCTATCTAAAACTTGTTTTGTCATCAGTTTTTATAGTATTGCTAATGTGGGTATAATAAAATGTAAAAACCCACACAGCCAATGCCAAAATGGTATTCCATGGAGAGTGATTGCAGCCATAAAATTAAAAGATGTTTACTTCTTGGGAGGAAAGCTATGGCAAACCTAGACAACTTAATAAAAAGCCGAAACATCACCCTGCCCTGTTCGCGTAGTCAAAGCTATGGTTTTCCCAGTAGTCATGTATGGATGTGAGAGCTGGAACATAAGGAAGGCAGAGCGCCAAAGAATAGATGCTTTCGAATTATGGTGTTGGAGAAGACTCTTGAGAGTCCCCTGGACTGCAAGGAGATCCAATCAGTCATTCCTACAGAAAGTCAAGCCTGATTGCTCCCTGGAAGGACAAATTCTGAAGCTGAAGCTCAAGTACTTTGGCCACCTCATGAGAAGAGAGGACTCTTTAGAAAAGACCCTCATGCTGGGAAAGATTGAAGGCAAAAGGAGAAGGGGGCGGCAGAGGATGAGATGGTTAGAGAGTGTCACCGAACCGATGAACATGAAATTGGGTGAACTCCGGAAGCTAGTGGAGGGCAGGGAGGCCTGGCGGGCTGTGGTCCATGGGGTCTCGAAGAGTGGGACACGACTTAGCGACTGAACAACAACAACAAATTCCATGCAGTGGTGGATGGGCTACTATAACTTGTGAAATTCCCAGGGCACAAATTAATTTACAGCTGCATCTGGCTGGACAGCACTCTTTTAAAGTGTTTTTTAAAAATGCATGAAGAGGAGCTTGCTGGAGGAGCTGATGGGTTTTTTTTTCTTGCCACTTAGTCTGAACATTAATGAGACATTAAAGAAAACATGGGCATCAAAGAGGGATTGACATAAAACGGGCTGCATTCTCCGAGGTGTCAAGAATGTTTAGTTTTATTTTGATAGCCATGACAGGTCCGTGGGTCCAAGTCAGAAGTGATGAAGGCAGCCGCTGTTGTTTATTCACGGGCCCTCTCATTAGCAGAAGCAAGAGGACTGGGAGCGCATGACTCATGTTTCCATTACAAAGCATACAGGTGAGGATTGCTGAACCTGCCCCCTTCTTATCTCTCTAACTTTAGGGCACAGTCAGTGGCATCATGCAGCCGGAACGCTGGGCGGGAGGAACGGGTGAGCGGCAGCCCGCCCGTTGCGTACCGCTCCGTTTCACCGTCTTCCCCGCCCCGTGCAACCCGCCCATTGCGTACCGCTCCGTTTCGCCGTCTTCCCCGCCCCGTGCAGCCTGCCCATTGCGTACCGCTCCGTTTCGCCGTCTTCCCCGCCCCACGGGGTGGGGAAGATGGTGAAACGGAGCGGTACGCAACGGGCGGGCTGCCACTCACCCGTTCCTCCCGCCCAGCGTTCCGGCTGCATGACGCCACTGGGCACAATCTTAATAGGCCCTTGAGCAGGCTCCATCTGCACAAGCCATTGCAAAAGTGCCGTAAAGCGATGGCACAGTAGTTCAGTGTGCCAGCGTGAAGGCCAACTCCTTCCCTGTGCATGCGGGCAGAAGGAGTCACACTTGCTGGAGTGGGTAAGGTTTGTGCTAAGCAGTGCAAGGGTGGAAGGGGGTGGTGGTGGTGGGGAGGGGGCACAGGCAGAGCAGATTGGTCTTGGGAGGGTGGCAGGTTCAGCGGCACTGGTCCACGTTGACCATAGCGGTGGCTGGGGATTTCCCCAGGAGCAGGGGATGAATTAGCCTAGTCCTATGGTGCCAGGCCGCTTTAGGAGCAGCGACGCCAAAATGGCTACCACTGCATCCTATGGGTGTCTCGGCAGCCTTAGGAGGCACATCGGGAGAAGGCGAGATTAATTCCCTTCCTCCGGGTTAAGGCCGCTGCCCCACCAATGGGACTCTTCAAGTCTGTGCCAGCTATTTTGTCAGCGTGGACTTGAGAGCCTCTGTGTTGGGCCCCACGGCCAGACATGATGAATAGGATCTGGTGGTGGAGGCCACTATCATTCCCACCCTGTTCCACCTCTCCTCCTGCCCAGTTCTGCCCCCTCCCCAGCTGGGGCACCTGCTGGGCATACCACCTGTGCTGGGGTGCAGCGCTGACTGGTGTGGCCCCAGTGCTGGTGCTCCCTCCTTGCCGGGTGCCGTAAATATGCTTTACGGCACATTTTTGACACCTGGTGCTATGCAGTAGAGCCGGTAATACAAGCCCATAGGATTGGGCTCAAATGTCCCCTTGTCCTGAGGAATCTTTCTGTCTGCTAAATCCTTCTATAGGATGCAGTGGAAGCTGCAGTAGTGCCACTGCATTGGTGCGGGGGAATTTAGGTAGGGTTGGGCTGCTTGTCACCTTTCTCCTAGCCCAGTTCAGTTCTGGGACCGGAGCTGAGTTTCCAGGCATTCACTCATCCAGGCACGAAGCACAACTAAACAGGACCTGCTCAGTTTTTCGCAAGATTGCCGCATTATTGGTCTCCGGACCATGCCCTGGGATCAATTTCAGCAGCACAGCTGCAAATGACTTCACAGGAAGCACCTTGACATGACCAAATAGACAAAGAAAGATGCCCATCCACCACAGAGTGTATTCCACATTAGAAGTGTCCAAGCATTTTAGCTGAACGTCTTCCATCCAGCTCAACAATCTTCACTTCCTATACATAAATACAACTTTATAGCCCTTATGGCTATGTGAAATGCTGTGTCTGAAGTTTAAGATGAAAGTGACCAAGGGATAAAATTTTGATGCTTAGCTCCCTATTTCCTCTTGCTCTGTGGCCTAGTTCTCTCCTTATAACCATGCATCTTTTCCTCTCCGAGTCCCGTTGTCCTCATCAGCTGCTTTTAAATTGTTCCGTGGATTACCGCAAGATATTGCTGAAAGCAACAGGAGCATTTAAAAGCCACATTGGGGTTGAGCTTGGATGCAGATAAATCGAAATGCATCTTCATAATATCACCCTAGGGGGCTTTTGGAGGTATTACCGTCTCAGAACCCCACCGACTGTAATCTGGCTGTAGAGACGAGTGAAGTGCAAAGGTTTCGAAGCTGGCACTATACAAGAAGGAAAAATAATAATAGCCACCATTGTTGACTATATGGTGTATGTGTGTGTGTGTGTGTGTAGGAGAGTAGGCCATGGTAAGCTCAACCCTTAGTACAGTCCCTTTATTGCTGATCTCAGTCTCGGCACTAGACTGTTTCCTCCCATTTTCCAAGGTTTGGCAGTCTTATGACCTCATCTGACCACACCTCGTGATGTCAGCAAGCCCTACTCAGGTTTTAGGCTGCTCCCGACCCTATTAATCAAGCAGCAATAAAACAAACCTTGATGTTGAATGGAGCAAGTAGAACCTGTAGTGTGCATTAAGGGGATCCTCACAGAGGAGACACACACATGCATGTTGTACATGTGTGAGCTCCGCGCAGATCTTCATGTACATTCATATGAATGGAGAGTGACATTCATCCTGGGCCCAATTCTGATCCTCCTGCCTCCTGGCATTCATTCTCCATTGGTCATAATCTTGAAAAATACCGAAGACTCTATAGCAGTGGTTCCCAAACTGTGGGTCATAAGCAGTGATGTCATCCGGGCGCGCCAGGAACCGGAAGGCCCGGATGATTGACAGCCCTCCGCCCCTATGGCGGAGGGCTGCCATGCCTCCCCAAGCCTCACTGCGCCCGAATCGCTCCATTTTAGAGTGATTTGGGCCGCAAGGGAGGGCGGGCGGGCCCAGCAGCAGCTCGCCCATCCTCCAGAGAGGCAGCGCAGCCCGGGCCCTCCGGAGAGGCAGCGGAACGGCGTCCCGGGCCGTTCCGCCTGGATGATGCCTCTGGTCATAAGCAAATTTCAGGTAGGTCGCAAAGCATCTAAAGCAGCCATATTGAAAATGTGGGAAAATGGGATGCCGGAAAGGGGGAGGGCTGTGTGGTTGTTTTGCTTGTGTCATGGTTGTAAATAGGCTTTTTTCTTTCTGATTCACTTTGTCCTTGGAAACTGCTTGAGAAATAACCCAACTGATTGCTGCATTCTCAGGAAAGCAGCAGTCTATGGCATTACAATGAAGCCACTTCTAGCCATGACATCACTTAAGAACATAAGAACATGAGAAAAAGCCTTGCTGGATCAGGCTGAAGGCCCATCTAGTCCAGCTTCCTGTATCTCACAGTGGCCCACCAGATGCCTCAGGGAGCATGCAAGACACAAGATAGTTGCATCCTGCTGCCACTTCCCTGCATCTGGCATTTTAAAGTAGACTATTACCCTTGCACCACCCCCAAGGAAGACACCAGACTGAGGTGTCTGCACCTTAACTTTGTTATGCACAATGTAAATCATGTAACCTACTGAACACCCATCCCTCCCTCGCCAGTCTGGGGTAGGCAAAAAAACTGCCATCCATACTTCCGGTGGGTCCTGGACAGATTGTCATTCTAAAAAGTGGGTCCTGGTGCTAAATACTCTGAGAAACACTGTTCTATAGAAAGCAGCAAAATAAAACAAAAACATGGTGAGAATTGTTGAGCCTATGTGAACAAGCGGAGCCTCCAGCTTACTCTGCACTGCAGTGCAACGGTGATGTTGTTTTTCCACAGTTGAAGGAACATCGCTGGACGTGTGTGTGTCTGAGTTTCTGAAGGAATGTTCTTCTTGACGTAACTGCTTTTTGAAACCCTCTCATAGGCTACTTGTCTGTTTAAATGTTGCAGCCAAGCTGTTTGGAGTGCTCTCTCCTCCCTGTAGCTCCCGGAGAGAGATGATTACAGGGCAGGAAAGGTCTCATGGCACAACAATGAACCAACTCCCCTAAAGCACTTTGAATATTGGGCTGTGTCGGTCTGCAGCTTGGACTGGGCAACCAGTGGCAAAGATATTTGCAGCCATGCACACAGAGACCTCAAATCAGAAAAGTCCAGAGAACACTGTAAATCTCTCTTTTTGCAGGGGTTGAAAATTCCCTCTCCTTCCCTGAATGCATTTCGGCTTTGCTTGGAATAAGAACTGACACGATCTTCGCTTTCAGAGGGCCAGTAAATCAGAAGCCGAGTGGAACACGCTGGAGATAAAAAACTCGCCTGTCAACTTTACGGAACATGCCCACACAGTGCTTCCTTTGTACCCAGCTTGAATCTGTGATTGTCTTCCTGTTCCACAACCCTTCGTTTCCCTTCTATTGAAGAGTTTTCTGTTACCTGCCAGACTATTGTATTTCTACTGAAAATACAAGTCCTTTGTTCAAAAGAAAACATGTGGGGGGGAAAAAAACACAGACTGGGTTGTTAACCCCACTGCTCTAGATTCCCTCTTCTCTTTATCTGCATCTAAGTACATTTTCTGTTAAAAGGTTCAGGATAACTGACATGGGTTCTAGACCATGGGGAGGGGGGCCTGTGGCCTTCCTGTGGCCCACCAAGGCCACAGCCACCAAGGCCAGCCCTTCAAAGACAAAGACAGTTCTTCAATTCCATAACTGATGGCAGCAGCATTGACTGTACTGCATTTTTGGAAAGGAAACGAGAAGAAATGACCTCTGTTAGAATTACAAGCGTGACCTGGTATCCACTGATTCAGTATCCACGGTTACAGTTATCCAGAAATACCATGGCGACTGGGACGCCTATTAAAAAGAGAGGGGAACATTAAATAATTCTCTTTTTTTTACCTTATTGCAGCAAAGCCACTGATGTTCCCCTGTCTTTAAAAAAGGCGTCCCCAGTATCCACTGTTTCAGGTATCCACGGTGGGGTCTGGAACGGAACTGGGGCATGCCTGTATAAGCAAAGCTAACTGTGAGGACCGGAATCCCATACCCAGTCCTAAGGCTTCAGTCTATTTATCCATACCACATTTCTGGGAGGCTCGAGAGCTACAGGGCTCAGGGCTGGTGATCAATGAGTCTTGATATGCTACCTGATGCCTGCCCAGTATCTGTTCCTCTGGGACTGGCGTAGGAGACATTTGGAGGGTGAAGCAACTCCCCACCACTGAATTCTGAAGGCTGGTTGGGGCCCCAGTTGCTTGGCAACACTTCCCTTTTCCTACGCATCTTAACTGTGGGGTGGAGAAATATTCAGATGCCAGTAAGGCACATCCCTCTTGGGGCAACCCAGCTTGAAAGATGGAGAACCTCGCAATTTATTTCTCTAAGCTAAATCCCTTTCAAGTTTAAGTGAGACAAAACAAGAAGATGGAACATGATAAAACAGTACCAAGCATTGCAACAGTGCAAAGTGGACTGATGTGGGCGGGACCAGTAATGGGATCTGGGGATTGACTACAGGAACGCCGGGCGGGACTTACGCGTGATTGACAGCCCGCCCATTTCGTTCCTTCGGCTGCCCGCAGGCCGCGCAGGCTTCTTCTGGGGAGCGCGCCCCACCGCTGCGTGTCCGATCACCCGGCGCCCCTCCGTCCCCCCCGGCGAGCTGGGACCCCTCCGAGGCCAGGGCGGGCGGCAGACCGCACGGACAGGCAGCCAATGACGCGTAAGTCCCGCCGAAGCCCCACCCAGCATTCCTGTAGTCAATCCCCAGATCCCATTACTGGGCAGGACCATAAACATCGCCAGCTTGGGCTCAACCTGGGGTGGGCACCACCCTCTGTGCCTTGCAAAACACCCCCCTGGTATTCACCCAGAGAGAGACACGGAAGTCACTCAAAGATAACACAATAACATCATTGCTCCATCACACACACTGCCAAATTGCTTCTAGTTGGCCATTTCCGGCTGTTCGGAACCTTATGGCAATTACCTGCCACAGAATGTGGCACTTGGCAGGGACTCAGGTGGTGCGCTTGTCACTCCCTCAGGGCATGTCATCTGGGGTGGATGGCTCCACCTGCCCCCCACTTGCTACGCTAATGGCTCAATGATAAAGCAGCTGCTTTGCATATGGAAGGACCATGCTCAACCATTGTGTCTGTAGGCCAAGGAATGAAGGAGAAAAACACCTGAGCAGGTGCTACCAGTGAGCAAGGTCAGCCCTGAGCCAGATGGATCAAGAGCCTGACTCAGAATAAAGGCAGCTTCCCATGCACCTAATTGATGATGCTACAATGGATTCTGTATCCCAGTGTAATTCTTTTCCACTGCAAATGCTTATTCATGGTTTGTGAGGAGATAATTTCATTCATCACAGGTGGTGCTTTGAGCTATTTTCTCCACTTCGAGTGAGAGTATATATAGAGGAGGAAAAAAAACCCCAAATAGAATCTGCCTAGCTGGTGCTTTTCAAAGCTGAAGGTATTCATAAGAAAAAGCCAAGTCAGCTACAGGTGCATGCAAATGCATAATGCGTCATGGTGCACTTCCCACATTTGTATGAGAAGTTCCAGGAGCAGCACAACCAGGGCTTGGCTTCTTTTGGAGGAGCGGCTTATGGGGTCTTTGTAATAGATTATTTTCAAATATGCAAGCTGAGGATCAGATGCCTTTTGTACCACCAACCTTGGAACAACAGTTTACCAATTTGTGTGGGGCCAAAAAGGAGAGCTTTAGACCTTTGAGCCAATAATGAACATGGACATTTATTGTCTTAATTGTGTAAATGTACAATTGTGCAAGAAGGAGCCTTTCTTGTACTCCAAAAGCAGGCTTTGGCCACCCTTGCAGTTTCTAGTCATCAGTGCAGTACTACAGCATTGCATTATCCCCGTATCAAGAAATGTATTGAGAATGCAATCCCATCTTGTACAATGAACACCATGTAGAACTCTCTGCCACATGCTGTGAAATTGTCTTTGCTTATATTTCTGTGAAAGTTGAAGATGCTTTTGTTTCAGTTGGCATTGGTTGCTTTATTTTGCTGAAAGTTTGGTGCTCCCCCCCTCTCTGAACACAATCCTAACCTGGAATTAGGCCGGCATAGTCAGGCCAGCAAAGTTTGGTCAGCACCAGGGCCATCGTAAAGCGCATTTGGACCACTCTCAGAGTCAGGGAGGATGCTGCGTATCTGTGTATGTGTGTGAGTTTTGTGCCTTTTTGCTCCTTTCCCTCCTCCAGTTTGTTCCTATTCCATTACTGTATGTCTGTTGTGAAAACAACAGGGAGATTTACCTTGTCCTGCTGACTGTCAAGTGCTTTGGCCTCCGGGGTATTCTCACCGCCAGTGCCAGACAGAATCTTGAGATCTCGATGCCTCTCCAAAACAATCCTGAGTCATCTCTGCATGTTACACAACCTCTCCAGTGCCAAATACTCAATGTTCTTTCTGTGCGGCACCTCTCTGGATACGAGATGAAATCAGAGAAGCGTATACATGACATAAGCCCTAAACAGAACTGGTTAAACAAAAAAGAAACCGGGGGGGGGGGGGAAGGCAGCCAGGGTGTGTAACGCAAAATACATTCTCTCCAGCATGGGTGTGTGTTGGGAGAATTACCACATTCCTTGTTTTCCGTTAGTAACAAACCCATGTTGTTTTGGTTGTTCTTTGCAGGTGCTCTTGATGAGGTCCTCGAGCTCATAAACAGTGTTTCTGCAGACCTCTGCAGAAGAGTTTAAGAGCACAATCCTAACTTGGAGTTAGACCAGCACAGTCAGGCCAGCAAAGTTTGGTTGAAACAAGATCCACCGTAAAGCGTGTTTGGACCACTCTTGCAGTCAGGGTGGATGGCGCATGTCTGTGTGCTGGCCTCTCTGACTTCAAGAGTGGTCCAAACATACTTCACAGTTTTCCTTGTGCCAGCCAAACTTTGCTGGCTTAACTATTGCCGGCCTAACTCTAGGTTAGGCTTGCGCTCTAAGTACACTAAGAACGCAATCCTAAACTGGAGTTAGGCCAGCATAAGCTAAACCAGTAAAGTTTGGCCAGCACAAGGGCTACCATAAAGCGTGTTTGGACTACTCTTGGAGTCGGGAACTCACATCTCACTCTCTGATTCCGAGAGTGGTCCAAACATACTTTACAATATCCTTTGTGCTGGCCAAACTTTGCTGGCTTAGCTTACTCTATTTAGGATTGTGTCCTAAACCCAGTATCTGGTTGGCTGCCTTTGGAACCTGAATGTTGGATTAAGAATGCAATCCTAACCTAGAGTTAGGTTGACACAGTTAGGCCAGAAAAGTTTGGCCAGCACAAGGGACACTGTAAAGTGGTCCAATGTTTGGACCACTCTTGGAGTCAGAGAGTCCAGCACACAGACGTGCGCCATCCCTCCTGACTCCAAGAGTGGTCCAAATGTGCTTCACGGTGGCCCTTATGCTGGCCAAACTTTGCTGGCCTAACTGTGCTGGCCTAACTCCAGGTTAGGAGTGCTCCCTAAATGAACTTTGATCCAAATCAGCAAAGCCACTCTTAAGTTTTTCATCATGTGCTTTCTAGCTGGATGTGGAATAGAGTGATCTGTCCCAAAGATACCAGTACACTTGCTAATTTGATCCCAGACGTCTCTTCTCTCAGTACTTGATGTCCAGAAGTGCTGAGCACTCTTGCGAAGCATTGAGCACATGCTTGAAAGTGACGCAAGTGCTCTGTCCCATTGACGTCAGCTAGCCTACTTCTGTGCTTTTAATATCGAAAGGGCATCCGTGTCACGGGTGGGGAAAGTAGGCCAGGCCTCTGCTTGCTCCAGGCTGGATTGCCTGACTGAGACCAGAGTGGGTTTGGAAGCAGGAGGAGAAAGCAGAGGTGCAGCAGAGGTAGTCACAGCTAGACAGAAGTCAAGAGCGCTGGCTTTAGGGAAAGGAGATGTTATGAAGAGCGACCACATCACAGTGAAAGAGAAATAATGGGGAAAGAGCTTGACACGAACACGGAGCTAGAATCCAACAGCAGTGATCACCAAACTATGGCCTGCGTGCATATCTGGTGCACCGCTAGATTCCTCCCCCGCATGAACAGAGCATTCCATTCCACAGGTATATTTAAGAGTTGGAGGACAGGGCTTAAGGGGATGCTAAGAGGAGGTGGGAGATACCTAAATATGGTTTGACAGGCAGCCCAATCCTGTGCTACATCCTATGCATGTTTGGTGGCTGCTGGAGCTCACCTTGGGGCAAGGGGATAACCTCCTCTTACCCCAGTGTAACCCTATGGGCTGCTTGGATCTGCACCAGGGAAGTCATTGGCACAAATCTGATGGCCCAAATCGGGCCCAACCGGCCCAGAGACACCCCATTCCACCACCCTCTTGCCTCTGTCCACCTTCCCAAGCCCTCGTGTTGGCCAAACTCAGCTGGCATGGGCTTACCAGAGCTCCCTGTCATTGTCCCTGGGCCGGTGCTGTGTCCCATGTCAGTCCAATGCTTTCCTCTGTGGCCCAGACATACCTTATGTCATGTAAGGGACTCATGCCAGCCTAAGGTCAGCATTGGATTGCTCTCTAAGGCTGAGGGATAACAAATATTTTTTGTTCCAAAAGCCATGATGTATCTCTTGTGTCTCTTGTGCACAGTTCTGTGTAGGTGCTGCAGCAATAGGTAAAGCTGCTGACCCTTTCCTTTGCACTTTTAACAGCATCATGATCTGGAGACATTTGAGTAGGGTAAGGTGATCTAGGGGGTGGGATGGTTGGAAGAATGGAATGTACCACTCCAGACAGCTGGTGAGCATTCACATTTTTAAATACCTCCCTACATTAAAAAACAAAACAACGCTCTCTGCGCATAGAAAATCTGAATAGCTGGGATAGAATTGTTCTTCTTCTGGTGTGCTAATTTTCTATTTGTATGCAGTTTTTCTATTTCACATGGAATATTTAACCTTAGAATCTTCCAGGCGCAACTGAAGTGGCACAGTCCATTCTACCTTATTCTGCCTGTGTATAACTAGGCCGAGCATTATGTTCCTGCTCTAAAAGCTGTACTGTATTTGATTATTCCTGCTGATGAAGTACCTGTTAAAGGTCCAAACAAGCTAAGGCAGTTTTTCTGGTTTGTTAGCTGCTTGAGTTCAAGCTCAATTTTCAATCGCAAACTGGGCAACACAAAGCACCTTTTAGCAAACAGAGTTGTTACATAATACCAGAAAATCAAAGGAAGAAAAGTGGCTTCTAAACAAGCATCGTAAATGGGGACATGCCACACTTCATGTCTTTGTGGTATTGAAGACTTGTGTGGCCTCCTGTGCATACTTTGATATGTGCTAGGTGGATATCAGTGGGGCTTATTTCTGAGTCAAACTGCCTAGAATTAAGGAGCACAAAGTTTTAGTTGCAATCCCAAGGATGCAATAGTACACACTTGTGCCTGGGAGTAAGTCCCAATTAATTCAATGGGGCTTACTTCAGAATAGACATCCACAGGCTTGTGCAATAAGCATACTAGGAAGATGCCCCGTTGAACTCAAGTCAATTCTGAGTCAACATATATGTGATGGCACAGATGGGTGTTACATATGCAAACATGTTCCTGTAAAGCTGGGCACCCAAAGGCATCATGAGAGTGGCTAAGAGACTGCTCTACCAACCAAGACATCCCTTGTTTACATCTCACCTTTGAGCTTGCTAGGTGATCTTAGGCAAATCGCTCCTTCTCAGCCTCAGCGGCAACAGAGGACTTAACAAGGGTTTTGTATGGATTGCATCAACGCTATTCCTGTGAAATGCTTTGCACGTTCAAGAAGGGCTACATAGAAATTATTATTCATAATAAGGATTATTATTAATGTGCCCTGATGCAAAATTCACACGGAGTGGCAGGAAATATTCCTGTATAGGATTGGGCCCTCAGTGTAAGGCAATTGTGTACATTCACAAGCATGTGTAAAACAAAGCATGGACACCAACAAAGCAGACTTTCATTAATGTTCAGATTTATTGTCCATTAGCACAAACATCACCCCTCCATTATCTTTACATCTCCCAGCCGGTAAGGAGGAAAGCCCCAAACGTCAGAAACCCAGGTGTTATCTGTCACCTGCAGTAGGCATCCTGCCCAGCTAAGCCAAGGCAGCCCTTGTGGCAACTGAATCTGTAGCCAGAATCCATAGCAGGGTGTGCTGCTCAACCGCCACTGTGCTGCTATGGTACGCCCCACCCAAGAGCTTGCAGCAAGATTCCTGATGCCAAGCAGCTGCCTTTTCCCCTAATTGCCACACACCCTCTTTCCTCCTACAGATAATGTGCTTGGGGAAACCCTTTTCTAGAGGTTTCACATTGCAAATCACATAGGGCAGGTCGTGTGGAGTTTGCCTGTGGATCAATTCAAAGGCAATGCCATTAGGAAAAGGGGAATGGGAAACTGACCCCATCCCTTTTGAGCAGGTGGCATTGCCTACTCAAGTAACCATTTCCAGGTCTGGGAAATAAATCAGCAGGGAGGAAAATTAGCCCATGGCAGCCATATGTATTGGCTCTGGGTCTCAAGGGGCTTTTGGAAAACTACTTTTCATGGGTAACTTCTACATAGCAGGCCCCCCAAGAAGTTATTTCATGAGGACAGTGGTTCCCAAGCTATTGAGCACTGGGACTGCCTTTTTAGGCTGGGACCCTTTAAGGCTGGCATGTCATTATGCAGGAAGTGATGTCATTAAGCAGGGAACAGAAAGTAGCGTCATTGTGCTGGACGGGCCAGAAGTGATTACATTAAGCAGAAGTCATTGTCTTAAATAAGTCCAAGGGACCAGTCAAGCTATAGAAGTAATCAGCCTCCAGTTGGTGAAGAGACAACTTCTCTCAAGTCTGTGACTCCTTTCTAGCCCAACTTCACTAATGTCCTATTTTCTGCGGAGTGCAGCTCAAAAGTGCTGGTAAAGGTCTTTGAAGTCCTACCCAAAGACATGTAGTCCTACAAATGGCAGCTCCTCCCATATCCAGCTCCTACTCTGTGTCCCATCCATCTCTCAGCAAGGTGCAAACTGTGAGCCCACCCCGCTGCTCCTTCTCTGTAGTAACACCTACACTCTAGAACAGTGACGGCGAACCTTTTGGGCCCAGTGTGTTGAAACTTAGGAAAATGCGTAACTTGACTCTGCTGGTATCAATCACTAGTATCACTAGTATTTATATACCACTTTTCAACACAAAGTTCACAAAGCGGTTTACAGGCAAATAATACCATTAAAGTTAAATGGCTCCCTGTCCCAAAAGGGCTCACAATCTAAAAGAACGGAGAACACCACCAGCAACAGCCACGAGAAAGACACTGTGCTGGGGTGAAGAGGGACAATTGCTCTCCCCCTGCTAAATATAAGAGGACACCACTTGAAAAAGTGCCTCTTGCCCAGTTAGCAGGGATAATGCTAGTTAGTAGGGGTAAGGCATGCCATCCCCCCTCCCAAACAAAAGAGAAATAATTCTTTGTATTCATTTATTTAAACAAAAGATGCAGTCTAATCGTGTATGATGCTGTGTATCATATAAAGAAGCATCAAATAATTACAAAAATGAAAAATGAGTAAAACAAACTCAGTTTTTTTTCAGGCATTGGTGAATGCTGGTGTGTCACCCCAAACGTTGTGGTGTGTCAGCTTTGACACGCGTGTCATAGGTTCGCCATCACTGCTCTAGAACTTACGTTCTACTTGCCAGTGGAAAGACATTTGGCCATTTCTTTGGCAGTATTGTAGCAGCGAAATAGATTTTAGGAGGGCAGTTTTATGGGCAGAGGGTGACTGGCACTGAACGTTTTCTTTGCCGCTAGAACTCTGTTGACATTTTTGTGACTCTATTTTATAGTTGCTTTTGTTTCAAGGATGGGATTTTAAATTCTGGATGTAATAAAAACCAATTTTAACAGCAATAAAATCAAGAACTAATCCAACAAAGTTGAAGAAACCACATAACAGGCAGTCGCTGAAACAGGCAGTCCTTCATTTGGAGACAAAACAACATGAAAGTGCCAACTCATAATAAATAATAACCCACATATACCCACACATGGACACACACACACACACACACACACACACACACACACACACACAGAGAGAGAGAGAGAGAGAGAGAGAGAGAGAGAGAGAGAGAGAGAGA
>JAJKFI010038611.1:0-38442 GCA_029204185.1 Lerista edwardsae | reverse complement strand
CCAAACAATTCTGAAATCCAGACATTTTTGTCCAAGACTTTTTTTTTAAAAAAAACTTTCTCTAGTGTAAACACTAGAAGGTCTATCACTTCTCTGCTCTGTGGTGTGTGCCATCGTTGAAAAATGTCTAAGAGGCCAGCAGACCCCCAACTGGGTATCAGTGAAGAGAGCAAGAGGAAGCATTTCTCATTATATTTATGCACTTATTCCAAAATCCAGACACCTTCCTGCCCCAAGCAGTCTGGATAAGGGCTACTCAACCTGTATTATTAATCTTCCAGTTTCAATAAAACAAAACGACAACCACCACCAGAAAGAGGCTGGATGGGTCTAAATGTTTGCCTGTTTGCCTTTCTGTGTTCAAACACACACTAATTTGTGTTAGAACTTGGCTCTGTGCCATCATCCTGGGCCAGCACTAATCCCTGCACCGGCTAAGCATGCTTTACAGCACATTTGCAACCACACTGGGCTGGTGTAAGGGACTTATGCTGGCCCAAAGGCAGCACTGGATTGCACCCTGAAAGGAATACAGTGTTGTTCAAACAGTATAACTTGTCATCATTTCCAAATTTTCTGGGAGGGGACAATGTATTTTTAAAGAAAAACCTACAGAATTGCTTGGGGTGTGTGCGTGTGCATGCGTGTGTGTGTGTGCGCGTGCGCGTGCGCGTGTGGTCATATAATCCTCTTTTCAAAATACAAACGTCTCAGCTGTTGCCATCCTACCATAAGATGCTCCCTTTGAAGAATAGCTGTGCTGGTTCCTAATTGGCAGGAGGAATCTGCTTGCTTAAGACTTCTGGAATCATTTGCTTGGCCAGCATCTTTCTGCAGCACTTCTTCATTGCCTGTAGCATCTTCTGGCCTGGATTGTACAAATTGATTGGAGAGAGGCAGGATGGGGGTGGAGGTAAGGAAAAGAGGTTGAGGGATAGACAGGTCTGCTTACAACGGAAGATGAGAGTAGAATGGTGTTTTGGGCAATTCCAGTGATACACATTTGTAAATTTCTTCCTTGGAAGGGAAATTGAGTAAATTGAGTCCTTATCTTCTATACTAGGGGTGTCAAACATAAGGCTCATGGTCTGGATGCAGCGCCTGTAAGCAGTTTATCCAGCTCCCACTATAATTGGGATCTTCTAAGCACCTCTATACTAAGCTTCTGAGCTGTGAAGTCATGCCACAGCAGAAGTAGCACTGCTAAAAAGGTGCCCCTGCTCTCCAATACCTTGAAAATATGAGCAAGATTTCCATATTTTCTCGTCTGTCATTTGCAGCTCATGAGTTCCTACTTGAGAACAAAGTGCTTATTCCTGGCCATCATCTGCTTCACGATATCACTTCCTGCTTAATGATGTCACTCTCAGCAGTGGTGGGAGTCAAATAAATTAACAACCGGTTCTATGTCCTTCAGGGCGGCCGCTGCCTTTCTTCCCTCTCCCAACCTAAAATTAACAACCGGTTCTGCAGAATAGGTGAGAACTGGCTGAATCCCACCACTGCTCTCAGCCCTCAGCAGGCACCATGGGCCTGCTATATGAAATGACACCCTTGTTCTAGAAAATAAAGGATTGGCAAGAGGGCTGTGTGGCAAATGCACCAGAGTGACCTAGTCACATAGGAATGTGCCTTCTGCTGAGACAGTCTGTTGGTCCTTCTAGCAGAGGTGGAGGAAGCGTGTAGCCGGGGGTGGCGTGAGCCATGGGCGCCGGGCAGTGGCAGTGCAACCGTGACCCCACCTGATGTCAGTCAGTGACTTGTGGATCCTGACTGATCTATTAGAGACCTTTGATGTGGATGCTTTCTAGGCATTTCACTTCCTGTTCCTTCAAGATGGAGTTTCCTCATCAGCCTCTGGGCAAAATCTTATCCAACTTTCCAGGGTTGGTGCAGTCTTGCCATTGGGGCATGCATGTGCTGCATCCTGCAGTGGTGGAGGGGCAGTCACAGAGGCCTCCTCTGTTACCTGGTGGTAACAGAGTGCTTGTTTTCCAGAGGTGTGCCGCATGGGGAGGCAATCGCTGTGGCAGGTGCAGCAGTACAGAAAAACGTGCACATTTTTAGCCCCGACCTTCTCTTGCATTTGGATCACTCCTAAATGGAACTATTCTGGGTGCGGGGAGGTGTGGCTGGGTGACGCACTGGGGTGGGGTAGAAGCTCTGGGGGCCGGGGTGACATTGCCCCACCTCCTGGGCACACTGTGAGCTAAGTATGGCTCTCTGGTTCCCTTTCCTCAGGGCTGCATTCTGGCTGCCCTTGCACTGGAAAGTTGGTTAGGATTGGGCCCTCATTCATGTCTAAAGAAGACAGGGCTTAGAAGCCCAATTCTCCACAAGAGAGGCATGCTTTGTCTCTTGCTACAAAGAACCCTCGACACAGTTTGCAAAATGTGCCGAAATGGCAGAGCAGGGAGAGGTTCATAGTGTGAACTGTGCTTAATGCATGGCAATGTGGCCAATCAAAATGCCTCATGCTGCTTAAACGGCTAATGTGTTTAGAAATAGCCCCGGGCATCAGATGCGAGCACTAAACAAGTCAAATAAGTGGCAGGCACCGTACCTCAGCTTGTGCCTTGTGTGGTGCTTTATTAGCTTAAGGAAGCATGCTAGGAAAAAACACTTAGTGCTTCATGGAATGTTCAGAAATCTACAGTGCTTCATGGAACGTACAGAAAGGGCCTAGGCTGGGGATGGCCATTAGCGAGAAACAGCCCAGGCAAATGTGTACACACCAGGTTTCCATGGCAACCCGCTGCCGAGCATTTGTATTCTGTTAGGCGCTGTCAACCGCATAAACTCTCTGACCTTCCCTCTAATCACAGCACTTGTAATGGGAATATGTATTAAATGTCTCAAACGGCCAAGCCTAATTTGAACAACTGTGAAAACACTACTAATTGCAAAAAGGCTTTGGTGATTTAAGAAGGAATAACTTAAGCCTCCTGGAAGGGGATGTAGGGCCCTGGGTGAAGTTCGGCATTGTGGACCAAACGGGGAACACGCTGAGAACCAAACGGCTCCACTCGCTTGCATATATGAGTGACATGTGATTAATGTATTTTGCATACTAAAAAACAACAACAAATGGGGTGATATTCAAATACAACAGATCCAAGTCTTATTCTTCGAATGTGAAAAAAGCGGTCCAGTTTGTATGCTCTTTTGCCTGTTTAGTTATTTACAGAGTTTAATCCTGGCTCGAGTCTTCCAGAGAGACTCCTTGCAGCTCACAAACACAAAATAAAACGGTTTTGCATCTCAGTGTGAAAAGAAACCTGTTAAATAAGCATCCTGCAGTGGTGTAGTAGTCACTGAGGCTTCTTCAAGGTAGGGAATGTTTGTTCCCTTACCTCAGAGCTGCAGTGTTGGTTATGATCGCGCCTGAAACTCATTAAACTATGCTGATTGTAATAATCAAAAGACAAAGAGCAGCAAGAAAATCTAAACTAGCTCAACAGAAGGGTATTGAACGACACTGAAATACCGGGCAAAACAAGCAAGTCTTCACCAGGTGCAGAAACAGCAATTGTGAGGGGCTAAATAAGCAGGGGGTTCTAAGGGCCCCAGATAGGAAAAGCCACCCTATATAACCCCCCGCCGAATCTCTGATGATGGGGGGATGTGAAACAACAGAGCCTCGAATAATGAATGGAAGTGGTGGGCAGATTCACATGGATGAGACCAATATCACAAGCCCAAGCCATTTAGGGCTTTAAAGGTCAAAACCAACACCTTGAATTGAGCCCAGGGCCAAAGTGGTAGCCAGTGCAGATAGTACAGAATGGGAGTCATGTTGGAATTGGGATGCAGTGCCGCCTGCAGGACTCTGGAGGGCAGTGTACCCAGCGGGTAGTTAATCTGTGGAACTCTTTGCCACAGGAGGTGGCATCTGGTCTAGATGCCTTTAAGAGGGGATTGGACAGATTTCTGGAAGAAAAGTCCATCGTGGGCTATAGGCAATGATGGATTTGCAACCTCCTTATATTAGTAGTAGGCTACTTCAGAGTACCGGGTACAAGGGAGTGGCAACAGGATCCAAGCATCTTGTTTCTCATGCCTCCCTGGGGCACCTGGTGGGCCGCTGTGAGATACAGGAGGCTGGACTAGATGGGCCTTTGGCCTGATCCAGCAGGGCTTATGTTCTTATGCTGTCCAGTCACCTAACAACTATCCTCTCTGTGGTTCTTGCAGGAGGCTTGGTCCTCAACTATTTCCTTCCTTCTCTGTTTGATAAGTCATTTTTGAAGCCTTGTCATTTAAAGAGCAGGATACAAATCCTTCATATCAGCATTTTCAACCTTTTTCATCTTATGGCACACTGAAAAGATGCTAAAATTGCCTGCTGGGGCTCACATCTTCCAGTGGCCCTACTAATATATGATATGACCCTTTCCCCAAAAAAACTCCCCCAGCACACCTGCAGACCATTTGGAGCACACTAGTGTGCCCGTGCACAGTGGTTGAAAATAAGCTGCTATAAATAAAGGTTTCTCGCTAGGGAAGTTGGGATCATCAGTAGTCCCAGTTCAATCCGTAATGAGGAAAGGTGAAGTGCCAGGATTTGGAGGTTGATCCTGTTGTAGAGGAGGGACATGGTGGCACAGTGGGTTAAACCGCTGCTGCTGAGCTTTATGACCGGAAGGTTGGGAGTTCAAGACTGAACGACGGAGTGAGCTCCCATTGCTTGTCCCAGCTCCTGCCAACCTAGCAGTTCGAAAGCACCTAAATGCAAGTAGATAAATAGGGACCACTTCGGTGGGAAGGTAACGGCATTCCATGCGCTGCGGTGTATAGTCATGCCGGCCACATGACCACGGAAGCTTGTCCTTGGACAAAACGCCGGCTCTACAGGCTTAGAAACGGAGATGAGCACCGCCCCCTACAGTCGGTCACAACTAGACCATTCGGTCGTGGAGAAACCTTTACCTTTTTACTTGTTGTAGAGGAGGCCTCAAGGATTGTACTGTGTCCAGGAATGGTGTGCTGGTTGCTTCTTCATTCTTCCCCTTTCTCCAAGGTGAGTGGGTTTTTTTTTTTCAGGACCTTGTGGAAAGGGAAAGAGGGGACTGGTGGCAGCAGTCCAATTCATAAACCGCAAGCAGGGTTGTGTTTGGTCCAATCCTGCCCACATGGTTAGGTGAAAAATACATTCATTTCTCCAACAGGGCTTTTGAACCAACACTATTGACATGTAGGTTATGCAGAACAAACTTTTTAATAACATGCTCAGTTGGAGCTCAGATGCTCTGGGACAAGAAATTAAACATGCTGATAGGAACCCACCGTGAACTTAATAGAAATGATGGTCAGACACAACCTGGCAGGGTTGTTTTATTTTTTTTCCCTTTTAAAGAACCTGCTACTCTTGATTTTGCAGCTTCTTCTCTTAGGCTGGGAATATCACGAGAACAGACTTTCACACTCAAATTTGGCAGTTCTGCTTCACAACCCATCTGTCCTTTTTTTTCAACCCTAAGAAAAAGAGATTAGCCTGAATTGATTTCAAGTTTTTTTCTTTGGCAAAGACTCAAGGACTGCCAGTGGGAAGGCTAGGGTTCTCATTATATACAAGCCATTGCACCCATCAATCTAACTTCCAAATCTTAAAACAAAACAAAAAAAACCCAAATAAAAAATACAGCAAAAAACAAAAACAAAAAACAAAACTAGAATTAAAAATAAGCCAGAATAGCAGTTGTGAAAACTGCTGTAAATCTATTGCTTTTGAGGGAGTCACATCACTTTACACCAGCTGGCCAGATGGTCTACATTAGATTAGGCACACTTTATCTGCTAGACTCAACTAGTGTTTTTCCACTTTGATTTAGTTTCAAACTTTGACCTGTAAAGGTAAAGGTTTCCCCACGACCGAACGGTCTAGTCATGACCGACTGTAGGGGGCGGTGCTCATCTCTGTTTCTAAGCCGAAGAGCCAGCGTTTGTCCAAGGACGAGTTTCTGTGGTCATGTGGCTGGCATGACTATAAGCCAAGGCACACGGAACACCGTTACCTTCCCACCGAAGTGGTCCCTATTTATGTACTCGCATTTTTTGGTGCTTTCGAACTGCTAGGTTGGCAGGAGCTGGGACAAGCAATGGGAGCTCACTCGGTCATGCAGTCTCGAACTGCCAAACTTCTGGTCAACAAGCTTGCAGCTCAATGGTTTAACCCGCTGCACCACCATGTCCTGTAGAAATTACCTAACCCAGTGTTTCCAAAACTATGGTTTTGTCACTTGGTGTGTCATGACCTGATATCAGGCCAGTGGCGTCTCTACAGGGAGGGCAGAGCTCTAAGTTTTGCAAGGAGCCTTACCTTGCAGTGGAAATCACTCCTTTCCCTGCACCGTTTTAGCCAATCCTCACAGGGAACAGCAACATCTTGGTGTTGCTTACTGGCTACGGCAGCAAGGGAGAGGAGGGATTTACATGACAGGGTAAGGCTCCTTGCAAAACTTAGAGCTCTGCCCTCCCTGTAGAGACGCCACTGTATCAGGCCGCTGCCTTTAAGTGCCTGACGGAGCCCTTAGAGGTGGTGGTATGCTGAAGAATTGCTTGCTGCCACCTCCAATTGCTTCTTCAAGCACTTAGAAGTGGCAGCAGATGCAATCCACCATCTTGGATGGCCTCACAGAGCCATCCCTTCACTTGATGCTCTGGGGTGGAAACTGCTAGCTATGCCACTGGAACCCTGCATGTGAATAGTCTACACCAGTGGTATTGAATACACCAGTGGTATTCAAACTTTTTAGACCGGGACCCACTTTTTAGAATGGCACTCGTTTTGGGACCCACCAAAGTGATGTCATGAACCTGGAAGTGATGTTGTAGCAGGACGTTACATCATCAAGCAGGAAGTGCTGTCATTGTAACATCATAAAATGACACTCCTGAAATGCAAATTGGCATTCTTCAACTGCAGCAAGTGTACAACCATGAAACACCCCTGACAGAAAGCAAGATTAGGACAAAATATGATGTAAAAGCACTGAACTAAAAACAAAATAAAAAAAAAACCCTCACTTAAAAATTGAAATGGTTAATGCTCACAAAAGGAATATAACAAGAGTCAGGTCTGCAGTTTCCAAGATGGCTGCTCCCAGCTTTCTGCGACCCATCTGACATCAGGTTGTGACCCATCAAGTTGGTCCCGATCCACAGTTTGAATAACACTGGTCTACACAAAGTCCTCCCTCTGTCCTCCCTGGATATAAAGAGGAATATAAATAGGTGGGGCATTTTTGGCCATATTCATGGAACAGGAAGAGCATGAAGCTAGTCCAACCCCTCAGAAAAAAGGAGGGGAGCATAGTTTGATCTTCTCCCCGACTACGGCACTTCCTCCTATGGACAGGGCCAGAACTATGGCTGCGGTGAGTCATTCAATGAGTGGCAGAAATCTGCCTCCCATTCCATATGTAGGGTGGACGTTTCCCATGATCCTCCTTCATCAGCACAGCAGCTGATCTGATCTGTTGTCCTTTTTCAGCTGAAACATGGGCTACGAAACATTTCCATGTGATTTGCAAGTCAAATCTAAAAGGCAATAGTGCAATCCCACTGTACTGTGCTTCTCTAATTTCCCCCTACATAATTGCATCATGTTAGGGCACTGGGAAATGTGAGCAGTGCCTGTTGGGGTGAGATGTGCATCACATCCTCCAACTGAACACATTTAATAGATACAGTATTTATTTTCAGTCTTGGGTTAGAGGTGGCTTGTGCTGTACAGAATCTTCACCAAATGCTGCTGAATTGTACTTCCCAGCTGTACTTGCCAGGCTGTTCCAGTACTGGCTTTCTGACTTGGGAACTGAATATCCATGCTATTGCTCATGCACAGTGCGTGTTGGTATTCTGAAAAAGTGAATGGGAACAGGCTGCTATTCAACAATTAACACCCAACATGCTTGTGATAACTAAAAGTGAAAATATGGCTTCCAGGCTGTAGAAAAATGACTTCAGCCATTCCATGGCAGCAGGGATGGGAATTTGGCCTCACAGGAAGACTCAAGTAAAATTTGGCCCTGTGGTGAGACTTGAGTCGAGTCTCAAGTCTCGCCCCCCAAGACTTAACTTGGGCACGAGTCCTAGCGAGTGCCCTTTGCTGATTCGCCAGAGCTGTGACTCGAGTCATTTTGACTCAAGTCAACAATCTTTTGTGAAACGAGCCATGGTGACACGCAGGGGCACAGGCCAAAAGGTACTGACTGGCCAAGGTGGGAGGAGCCTGGACAGAAGTGTGAAGGGACTGAGGTGAAAAGTGGGAGCAGGGTTGCACAGCAGCAGCTGAGAGGCTTATTTTATGAGCACTACGACCCAATCCTTTGCAGCTGTACTCAGAAGGAGTCCCATTGCACTGAGGTTTCTTCCGCCCAGGTAACTACAAAGCCTGGAGCCTGCCAGAACCATGAGGTTAGAGGAAGGCATGATAGCTAAGAACCTGGCTTCTCTGCCTCCTCGCCCTTCCTGGGTTTCTCAGACTCCAGCCAATCCCAAGGCAAGAACCCCTTGGACTCCTCCTTCTGTCCTCCTTCATCCAATGATAATAATCAGTTCCTTCAGAGATGGGCAAGAGAGCCAGCTCCTGCCTCCCTCCCCCCTCCGTCTCCTGTTCGCTGCAAAACAGTAACCCCTCCCTGCCTCCTGGCTGAATGAGCAATGAATGAGCAGCTACCAAGCGGCAGGACCAGTGGGTGCCATTCCTTGCTCCTCTGTGCATTGGGTACATGCATCAATGGTAAAGAAATGCTTGCACATGACTTGTGTGCAGCCCCATTTCAAACCCAGCTGAGCATCAAATGATAATCCATGCGGTGGCATCACAGCACGTGGCATCAAGATTCATGCAACTTGTTTACTGTGGGCTGGATTTGGCATGGATTGATATCTTCCTGCAGCCATCATAGACACAAAACTTCTGGCTTGTACGGTTAGATCTCTGACATGAAAAGAGCCATTTGTTTTTGCTGGTATTGTCAACGACTAGTGGCATCATCGGTGTCCTTTAACTAATTAATAGAGGTAGTTTTTTTTTCTGTGATAATGAAATAATTTCTCATTTTTATAAATAACCAAAATAACCCAAAATTTGCAGAAATAAAATAAAATAAAACCATTCTCAAGCACCTCTATATATTCTCTACAAGCCTGTGGCTGCATCTGCTGACACTATACCACCTATATCATATATCCTAATACACATTTAAAGCCATTATAATTTATAATTATAATTTATATAAATGCACCCTTGGGGGGGGGAAACACACACATAACACCTCTTTCTGCATTTTGAATTTTGGAAAACACTGAAATCCGCAAAAAATAAAACCATTTTCACCCATCTCTACTAATTTAATTTATAATCAAATATACACACGTTTCAACAGTCAGCTATGCAACATATTGGGGGCGATCCCAGTTAATATTTCACACCAGGGTTCTGACAAATCGAGCAGACAACTGTGCTTGTGAAACCACAGCAAATGTGGCAACCCTGGTGCCTGTCTTTACGTTTGGCAAGCAAGGAGGCCACTTACTGAATGGCTTTTTTTTGCCATGTGAATTGTGCTGATATGATCACTTCTTCTCATATTAACATTATAAAAGCATTATACTGTCCCCCCGCCTGATTTCATAAGTCCTGCCAGAAGATCTGCTTGCGATTTACTTGCATGAACAGGCAGAACGCAGCAACAATTAATAGAGCACATCAGGAGACAGCCAGACAGCACAATGTTAGTCATTCCCTGGATGTAATATGACAGGCTGATTTTCCTGGCACTTAGAGAGAGAGAGAGAGAGAGAGAGAGAGAGAGAGAGAGAGAGAGAGCTTTTCAACTTCTCGTGTCTGCATTCTAAAGTAGTTGAATCCACAGCATCTTATGCTTTACTTTGAAAACAACACTAAAAGCTCAGTCCCACTCCTCACCCACCCACCTCCTGTTTGTGTGTGGCTATGTTTTGCAGGCACATCGATGCACCATGTAAGCTGCTTCTCCCCTCTGCCTTCAGAGGTATTCCGGGTGGTGAGAGCAATGTGGAGGAGACGCCTCCCTGTTGCTCTTGCCACCCGGAATGGCTCTGAAGGCAAGGTGGAAGGGCTGCTTACATGGTGCATTGAGGCACCTGTAAAATGTAGCACATCGCTCCACTTTGTGGATGCTACATTGTGGTGCACCACAACGGTGTCCTGCTGATGCAGCTGCACCAAAAATGGGTACTCTGATAAAGGGGAGGGGAAGGAAGATCCAGAATCTTCATCAGGGAAATGGGATTTAAATCCCTTTATCCTTGCATAACCAGACCCAAAATGGATCTCCTTGGACCAGAGCTAATGATTTCAGTATTGCAAGTCCAAGGAAGAGGGCAGGGAGGCTGCTCCTGAAAAGGTTAGGATCTAGCATCCTAACATACACCTTAGGCACCGAATCTGCCCCCCTTCCCTGTTTAATTGCCTTACCTGCTCCAGCAGGCATAGATAGCTCTTGTAGTCCTGGACAGTGCTGTGCCTTGTATGGCAGTCCTAAAATAGCTACCAATGGGATACTGTGTGCTCCATCGGCAGCCATTTTGCTGTCCTAAAGGGCTGCACACACAGTTTCACTTCAGTCAAAGAAGGCAAATATCACTGCACAAGTAGATGCCCCTGACATTTGTTTTAACTAACCAGATGGAGACAAGGAGATGTTTTTTGTAGAAGGAGAAAACCAAGCAAGCAAGCAAGCAAGCAAGCAAGCAAGCAAGCAACCCAACCCAACCCAACCCAACCCAACCAACCAACCAACCAACCAACCAATCAATCAATCAATCAATCAATTGTATTCATATAACACTTTTCAACCCAAAATTCACAAAGTGGTTTGCAGGCAAATAATAATAAAGTTAAATGGTTCCCTGTCCCAAAAGGAAAAATGCAGAACACCAGCAGCAGCAACCACTAGACAAGACACTGCGCAGGGGTGAAGAGGGACAGTTACTCTCCCCCTGCTGAATATAAGAGGAACACCACTTGAAAAAGTGCCTCTTGCCCAGTTAGCAGGGAAAGGAAGCTGTTTATCCCTTCTGCTGCTAAGAAAGTGATATGCATTGTGATGTTGGTGTCAAGTCACTGGAAGGTGTATTGAGCAATGGTCTTTGTAAATTGCAGCTACAGTCAGAACCCATTCAAAATTTTATATGCTATGGCTGCTTTCTGAGATATTCTACAGCGAAGTAGACAAAGATTTAAACAAAATCATGCTCAACTTCCGAGAGCAGCATTCCAGAACAGCTTGCACCAATGTTCACAGAGGCCATCGGCATCATGTTATGTCCTGGAAAAGATAATCATACAACACTTCCTGCAGATTCCAAGGCAACGGCATGTGTTCTTAACAACAGCTGCAGCCAAAATGTTAAGGCCTCTCTAATCTGGGAAATCCATGTGATTGCATATTTCTGCGTGTTTCAGATAGCTCAGTGCCACATCTAGTTTCCATTCATTCAGAGCTTAATGTTAAAAAAAGCAACTCTCTTCTCATTTGTAGAAGCCATGTAGCTACTTCCCAGCATCAGATTCTGCTACAAATCGGACATCAGAAAGGGCAACTTCAAGAAAACGGAGGGAGAACATTTTAACCTGCAGCATCATTCTGATGCAGGCCACTGATAACTCTTGAACAGAACATCTTGAACAGGAGATTAGATTGAGAAACAGTTGAATTAGAATGTGTCATGAGCCGTGGGGAGGGGGGTGCTCCCTAGAGCACTGTGAATTGGGCTTCGCATCCATTGGGTTTCACTGTGCTCCAGGCAACGCCCCCAGCCCAGCTCCTCTGATGGTTGGAGGAAACTCGGCACAAGTTTCTCTGACCATCGGAGGAGCCAGGGGACCCTGCCTGGAATGCCACGAAGCTGGTGAATGGGGCGTGCGTGCGTGCGTGCGTGCGTGCGTGCGTGCGTGTGTGTGTGTGTTGCTGCTACCCCAAGTCCAGCGCCCAGGGCATTTGCCCCCTTTGCTCCCTAGCTCTGCCTCTGATCCCAGAGGCAGCAACTTGCCCCAGAATCTTATCCCCGATTTTTCCATCTGCCTCATCCCTTTTTTTACTAGTAGCTGGCATGGATCTGAGGGGTCCCAAAGGTGACCAGAAGCAAAGCAGCTGTCGTAGGTCTGAGTAGACTCATCCACAGTGCAGAGGCTTACCTCTGGGTGAGGGAACAATAATTATCTTACCTAGAGGAGACCTCTGTAACTGCCATAGGATGCATTGGTTGCCATTTTGGCACTACTGCATCAATGAGTGGTGGTGGAAAGAATAGGATTGGGCTCACAATTTAGTACAGGTGGTGCACTCTACTCAATATTCTTTCCATGCTTCAGTCAAGGATGGGCTGAGCTTTGAACCTTGGCTCATGGAAGCCAAGGAGTACATAAGGAAAAAACACCATGCAGACCACAGAGGCAGAGTGTTCCAATGTGATTCGGAAGGGACTTTACGTCACCTTTGGAATGACCATTTGTCTACTCTAACCTAGGCTGCAATCCTAAGCACAGTTTCAAGGAAGGAAGCCCCACTGAACATAATCGGACTCGGAAATAACATGCATAGGACTCTGCTGCTTGTCCTATGCCTAAAAGCATTTCTAATAAAGTAAAAGCGTTCCTAGTAAAGTGGCTTACATTGTTCATTAACTGTTTTTAACTGTTTGTAATGACCTTTGGTTACACAATAAAGCTTCTGCTACTACTACTACATGGTTCATTGGCGCAAGTTGCAACATCTTACACAGCCTTGCTGTTCTTCCGCAGCAGAGCTCTTCATAGAGCACTTAAGAGGGAAATCCTAACCTGGAGTTAGGCCAGCACACTTTGGCCAGCACAAAGGACACTGTAAAGTATGTCTTGGAGTCAGAGAGGACAGCACACAGATGTGCACCGTCCTCCCTGACTCCAAAAGTGGTACAAGCATACTTTACGGTGTCCCTTGGGCCAGCCAAACTTTGCTGGTGCCGGCCTAATGCCAGGTTAGGATTGTGCTCTAAGCCTTGTGACCCAGAGTGACATTCAGTTAGGTTTAAACCAGTGATGTCATGCAGGGGGAACGCGGGGGAACTCAGTTCCACTAGTTAAAATTAGGGCTGACTCCGCCCACTTCACTCTCCCTCCTCCCCCCTCCCAATTCCTCTGCAAAGAGCTTTTCTTCTTGGTTGGCCGGCACTCAGAGAGTTAAAGGGAGTGACTCCGGATTCCTAGGGGGGCGAAACTGAGAACTAGTTCCTATGAATTGTTCAGAGAAATGAGACTGTGCTTGAAATGAAAAATGAGACTCTGTTGGCAAGACTGTCTTCACTTCTTTCACAATGGTTTCTGCCAACACATCACTTCAAGAACTGGGCTATGTGAACCATATCATGGCTTTGCCACGTGTATATGCACACATAGCACATGGCCCAATTACTCCTCGATTCAGTTACTTTTCTCTAAAAGAAAACACAGTGGAGCATTTTAAGCCAAGAACAGTGCAGTGTAATTAATTACATGATGCGGGCAATAGATCTTCTGGAACATATTCTTTCTGGGTGTCGTGACCGCTTTTAATTATACCACTTCTCAGAGCTTTGCAAACCGTATAATTATGGAGAGACACATGTGCGCCTGCATCTGCTGAGGGACATGAAATAAGTGCAGATGATCTTCCTTATTCACCAACTTGACTTTTTCAGAAACGTTCAGCGAAGACTTTCGACTTTCCCAAGATTTTCATCTGGCATTTGTGCTCGGAGCAAAAACGAAGCTGGATAGATCTGTCCTTACATGTCCTGTTTTCTTAGCTTGTCACCAGTTTGCTCTGAGAGCAAAGGAAGCTTCTAGGTAGAGATTCCTCATTTGAGCCACAATGAAATCAACTTTTTCAAGAACTATGCTTGCTGGATTCTTCCCCATGTACTGTATATTAATTGGGCCGTAATCCAAGTGGAATGGACCACTAAAGAGATGTCCCAAAATGTACTCAAAAAGGACATTGGGTTGAATCCAATGAAAGTAGTTATGACAAAGCACCACTGAAATAAATGAGATGTTACACATTTGGATTGGACTTAGGGCGCAATCCTATGCAGTGCCGGAATGGTGAGGCCGACTTGGCAGCGCCATATCAGACGCTGCATAGGAGAGGCTGGAACCCTCCCCACGGCAAGGGAGCATTCGCTCCCTTACTGTAGGGGAGGCTCCAGACTCCCCTATGTGCTCCTTGGATCTGTGTCCAGGAAAGAGCGGGCACAGATCCGAGGAGACCGCACAGCCTGAATCAGGGCCTCACGGCCGGTCTTAGGATGTGGCCGTCTGGTCACCCCAAGCCCGCCCACATCCCGCCCACATCCCGCCCATATTCTCCCTCCCACCAATCCCTGTGCTGCCCCGTCATGGTGCCTCTCCCGTGCCGGCCAGCTTTGGCTGACGTGAGGGAGGCGCTGCGCAGGCACAACAAGACCAGCACTGGCAGCAGCGCCGGTCCTGTTGCCTTAGTGCCAACGCGGGGGTGCCGATCGGCTCCCCTGCATCAGAACTAAGCGCGCAGCGTTGGCGCAACCCCATTGTGCTGATGCTGTGCGATCCTTAGGATTGCGCTGTCAGTCATAATTAATAACTTTCTCTGGAAACAGACCAGTATTTTTCCCCATTCAGTAGCTCTCATTCACGCGCATATCTTACCTGTGGCCCTGGATGGCGTGAGCCATGGGGCGCCGGGCAGCGGTGGGGTGCCATTGCACACGGTCTGGGAGAGACCGTGTGGTTTTCGGCCCTCCCACTTGCCCATGCTTCCCTTACACTAGGAAATGGAGCATTTCCGGGGTAAGGGAGGCGTGTCTGAGCGACGGGCGGGGGCAGGGTGACGTGGGGGCATGGTTTCAGCGCCAGCCATGGGGCACACTTGGGCCTCCGTGCACGCTTGCTCTCATTTTATAGAACCGTGTCAGGAGATCTAGGAAACTTCATCATGTATCACTTCTATGGGGTGTGATACAAGCAGGGCTGAATCCAGGCTTGAAAGGGCCTTCTTTGGTCCTTCAAGGTTGGCATCAGAGACTAGCTGGGTTGGCTAGTGATCAAAGGCCAACAACCATCAGAGGGTCCACCTGGCCAGGTCAACTTATATACCTTCAGTACTAGTGGCAGAAAGCACCATAGGGACCCCGTGCAGCAGTTTGTCCAAGGACCAATAACCTGGCACCATCATTGCCCCCAAGCCAAAGTGGTCCAGGACACGTTGCCTACTCAGAAGCAGGTAGAGGTGATCATCTGAACTTTAACCTTCCTTACATAAACCAAAAGACAGTATCTACAGCCTGTTTTTTTGCACACAGAGTCGGGCAGCCCAATCCTAACCTGTGCCAGCCTAGCCAGGCCAGCACAGCAGGGCTGCATCCTAAGCCCGTCAGGAGGCAGCAGCAGCTCAGCACAGGGCAAGGGGATGTTTTCCCCTTGCCCCGAGGTAAGTCCCAGCCAGCCCTATGGAGTTGCTTGGATTTGCCCCTGCAGATTTGCAGCACAACTCCACGTGGCCAGCAGAGGCCCAAATCGGGGCCACCCAGCCCAGGGGTTAGGATATGATGCAATGGCTACGTCCCGTCTCCACTCCACTCCCATCGCCATCCACAGTGCCACCTCACCACACCTCTGGCATGCCTCCAGCACACCCTCAGTGAAGTCCTGCACTGGTCGAGCGACGCTGGCACTCAATTGGCGCTCGACTGGTGCAGCTGATGGGCTCAGTGGTGCCCGTGTATCAGCGCTGCTGCTTGCGCCAGTCCAGCAATTGATTCTGTGGTGCTGATGGCATGTTTGCATCAGTGCTGGTCCAGCGCAGGAGTGCTGCGCCGGCGCAAGGCCAGTATCAGATTGTGCTCTGAATGGCAGAACTGGAAGCTGCAGAAATATCCTCTCTTCTGCTGTGCATTTGGGCTACCTAATGAGTATCCTGAATGGATGCGGGGTCCGTCTTTGAATGCCTTCACAAATGCAAACTCCATGATGGGGCCTGGGCCAGACTGGCAATTTGGATCCCATGATGAATGCCACTTCTGTGCTGCTGACAGACGTCAGTAGAAATTCAGCAGTGATTCTTTAGGCACTCAGATGTTGCGGTGATGTGACCTCGATGATCCTGTGGATTAAGGCTTTTCTTCATGTCCTAGCAAGTGCAAAGTCTAGCCTGAAAATCTATTTCTGAGTCATACCGGGGATGACTAAAGTGTTGAAGCAGAGAGGAACCATCCCAAACCTTTTGGCATGCAAAAGTTCCAAAAATGCTCTGTGAAACCATTTATAGTTTCTGCAAGTCAAGGATGCCATAGCCATTCAGATGAATTGACTTGTGCGAATGCTGTTCTTGGGTGTGTTTTTGTCTAGCAGCCCAATCCTAACTAACTTTCCAGCACCAATGCAGCCACAATGCTCCCTTACCTTGATGGGACCTATGAGACTGCCCCCCCCCGAATCCCTGTTGGCACATCTGCCTTGGTGCTGGTAAATTGGTTAGGGCTGGGCTGTTGGAGTGAGCAGATAGATCATATTTGGGGTAATTATGAACATAAGAACATTAAGAAGAGCCCTATTGGATCAGGCCAACTAGTCCAGCTTCCTTTATCTCACAGTGGCCCACCAGATGCCTCAGGACAGCAATATGGTTGCATCCTGTTGCCAATCCCTTGCACATTCAGAGGTAGCCAACTTCTAAAACCAGGAGGTAGCACATACAGGAGGTATGTGTTACCCATCATGGCTTGTAAACTGTGATGGACTTTTCTTCTAGAAATCTGTCCAATTTCCTTTTTAAAGGAACCTAGGCCAGATGCCATCACCACATTCTGTGGCAAGGAGTTCCACAGACTAATTACACGGCTGGGTAAAGGAATAGAAGTAGTTACAGAGAATATCTGTGTAAATGATTCCAGAATATCTTCCAACACCACCAATGGAGCAGCTATGCACGGCCAGTGACCCACACAGGGACTGGCCAATTTGAACATGGCCAGTGGCTGCCTCTGGTACCCTCAATACTGGTGACAATGGTAGCATCCAGTGATCAGCTTGGAAGACAACAAATTGTGCCAGCTTGCAAGTAGGAATGATGTGAGATGTCAAAGTGGGTATGTCTGAAATGCAAACTGCCTCAATCAAAAGTTCCACTCTCATTTCCACTGCCATTTAATTTTATTATTATTACTATTTGCCTGTAAACTGCTTTGTGAACTTCGTGTTGAAAAGCGGTATATAAATACCTGTTGATTGATTGATTGATTTCAAGTTAGCTTCAACCTCCCTACCCCACCCCTCGCCAAATTGAGCCCATTTGAAATGGGGTTCAAACACCCCATTTTGCCCTGGCCTGCCTTTTCAACAGCAGAGTGAAGTCACTTCCGTAGAAAAGAGATCCCGGAAGGCCTTTCTTTAGCTGGACATGATGCATGCAATATCATTTCCTGCTGTGAATTGTGGGACTTTTTGTTTCGGGGAAAGGAAAAGCCGTGCTTCAATCAACTGGAAGTTCTTATTTCTATGAAAAGCGTGAAAAACTCTTAAGATTTTTCGAGTATTCAACAGGAATGTTTTAAAAAATCTAACAGATTTTTCAAGTTGAACTGGAGAAAGCTCACACATTGCTGTTGTTTTTTAAATGCTTATTTAAAAAAACCCAGCAACTTTTTTTCTTTAACCCCCCCCCCGTCAAACACACAGTATTTAAAAAAGCAATCCTTTAAAATATTTCTGATCAGTGTACAAGCTGTTAGAAGCCAAATTTAATGTGACTTACATCTCAGATTGCATTTTTTTGGTATGTCCACAAAAATATGCTCATGCATATTCATTAGCGCACATCAATCAAAGGCAGCAGATATTTTGAATGTTTAAAATAGTTTTCTCGTCTTCACGAGATAATTGGTAGGAGCTGTCGCAGGAGTAAAAAAAATTCCCTTTAAAAACATGAAATCCGTCTGTTGTTGAGAAAAGTGGAAAGTTGCTACTAGACACTATTTATAACCTGAACATCACTTATTTTCTGTCAAACCTTTTGATGGCACAGACTTTTGTCTCTTTGCCAGACATGTGCTCTTCAATCAATTAATGTGTTTACGAACACACAGAATTTATTGATTAAGGCCCCTGTGACCCTGCAATTGCTTTCCTGAATGCTACCAGTCTATTACATCTCTTTTTGTGTGTGTGAAGCTTCTCAATAATTCCAGAAAGTATTCAGAACCATTTGTAGCTGTATGAAGAGAAAAGAATGCTCTGTGCACTGACTTTTGAATTGTGCATTGCATTGGTGTGAAAAAAAAAAATTCTTCCACTGGCCAAAGGGTAGGGACTAATGTTTTGATTGGAACCTGTGCTTAAGAGCCTTTGCCTCCTTCCACCTCCTCCAATGCGGGAGTAGACCTATATTGTACAGGGTGGGGAACAACAGTTAGATCTATGTTAGGCTGGAAATGACCTGAAACACTCACTTTTTATATGCTTATAATGTATTGGGAATGCTTGCAGTGCATTGGACAGGCCCCAAAACAGGGGCGGAGGAAGGGTGTAGCAAGGGGCCATGGGCGCTGGCAGAGGCGAGGTGCCATTGCGCAGAAGAACCCGTGCGCTTTTTGGCCCTCCCTTCCTCCCTCGCTCCTGTTTCTCTCCATTATGGAGCTATTTCGGGCGCAGGGAGGCGTGGCAGGGTGACGCACGGGGGTGGGGCGATGCGCTAGGGGCGCGGTTATGTCGCCCTGCCCCGGGCACGTTCGGGGCTTCGTCTGCCTCAAAATCCATTGGTTTCCCTCCCATGGTTGTCCTTTCCTCCCTCCCTCCCTCCCTCCCTCCCTCCCTCCCTCCCTCCCTCTCAACTCCCTAATCATTCACGTAGAGCTCTTCCTCCGCTTTTGCTTTGGGCAGCTAGGACTAACTGGATTTCTTCCTGGTCTTTCACAGCATCATAGCCCCTGAACCGACTGACTGCTGGACCGCTTCCCCCTTTCCCTTCCATGCTGCCTGCCTCCTTGCCCTGATCCTCTGCCAAGTCTGCAGCTCCATCTCTGCTCCTGCTTGCCCCCCCCCCCCTGCTGCTCACATCACCCCCTTGGTTTCTTTTGCACCACCTCCTTTCTCCTGTGCTCCTCACTCCAGAAGTCTCCTGTTCCACTGCTTCTCCTGGCTCAGTCTCTTGTCTTTGCTCCTGTCTTCTTTGGATTCCTTTGGCCTCTCTGCTCTTCTCCCAATCTCCATCTACCTCCCTTTCCTCACTCCTTCTGCTGCCTCTGTTCTCCTCCTCCCTTCCCTGACTCATCCTGTTGCTTGTTCTCTCACCCTCTGCTCCTCTTCAACCCCCAGTCTTTCCCCCTCCTTCTTCTGTATCTCCTTCTCCTAGTTCCTTCCTAGTGGGAGCACCTATGGCAGCCAGGAATTACCTTCCTGGATAAACCTGGTGGGTAGTCAGCAATGAAGGATGTAAACACTGACCACCCAATTTGACAAGTGGTGTTGGTGTTTGCACAGGGCAGCCACAGAGCTTCTACAGGAATTGCTATTTTTGAAGAAGTGGCTGTGGATTGGACATGAATGCATGTTGGATGCATGCACAGACTTGGCCCAAGAAGGTTTGCTGCCTTAGGCAAAAGATGGGACTTGCAGTCCAAGAAGTCAAACCTATCTTCAGCTGGTCCAGCCCTAGAGCATGCAGTGCCATTGACGGAGTGTGGACTGCACCCCATGGGCTGGCAGCAGACCAGACAGCACAGGAGAGATGAGTAAAAAACATTTTTACTTACCTCCTCATAGGCTGCCTGGACCCCAATGGGTTTCCTTGGAGCTGTGCCAGCCCTTACAGGAGTGGGACAAAGAAGGGGTGAGTCGGGGCCAGGAATGGGGGGGGGTGAGGATCCAGCATGCCTAGCAAGGCAATGTTCTTAAACAGTGAATATAAAAATTGCACAGAGTACACATGATCACTTGTATCATTTTTCTAAGAGACCAGGACACATATGTAGGGAAGGAAAGCAACAGAAAATGCACAAAGAGGATCATGAGAGGGCAAGAGGCAAGGATGAAATTGGAAGGCACATTAGAGGAGGACAAGATGGACAAGAAGTGGGAGCTGTTACAAAAAGTGGTAGTACCGAAGTGGAAAGGCAAAGGCAAGTGAAAGAGTTCCGATGAGTGTGGTAAATGAAAATGAGAAAGAATGTTGAGAGGGAGGGAGGCTAGGCAGGGCTGGCCCCAGGAGCAGTAGGGCCCAATGTGGGGCATTCCCATGGGGCCCCCACCCTCCCAAGGGGGACCCACTAACCATGCAGCCATGGCGAGAAGAGCACTTGTGATGCCATATACAAATTGCAGCACTTGGAAATAGTTGGTGGTGACGTGATGGTGTTGCCAACTGCTTCCAGGAGCCCAATTTTGGGCCGTTTGGAGGCAGGGCCAGGTGGGAGGGCCCACTTGCCTACTGGCTTACAGCCCACAGAGATCCTGGCTGCAGCAGCAAGTGATCCACAAGGCTGGCCCTGAGGCTGGGGACCTCGGTGAGGATTGCAACATGCAAAGGAAAATGTAATGAGAGAAGGGGGTGGAAAGTCTGGACGATGGCAATAAAATTATCTTGAGGAATTAAAAAAGGGGGACATACTCTTGTACTGGGATAAAAGGAACCCCAGCCTGACATTTGGGGCTCTGATAAGCAAGCATGTACTCATGCAATTTCAGTATGTCTGAGCGCGCAATCCTAACCTGGAGTTAGGCTGGCACAGTTAGGCCGGTAAAGTTTGGCTGGGACAAGGGCCACTGTAAAGCACATTTGGACCACTCTCGGAGTCGGCATGGCGCATGCCTGTGTGCTGGCCCCTCTGACTCTGAGAGTGGTCCAAACCTACTTTATGGTGTCCCTTGTGCCAGCCATAGTTTGCTGGCCTAACTGTGCCGGCCAATCTCCAGGTTAGGATTGGGCTCTGAGTGCATGCAGCTTTGATCTCAATGGAACCCACACCTCTGTTTGTTGTTAATGGAGCCCATCCCTCCTTCCAAATTATGTTGCTGAAGCTCTTTCCAGAACAGTGAACAGTCAGTAGCTGCTCCAGGGACTGTTCCTCTCAGATTTTACTGCTCCTGTTTCCCTCGGTTTTATCTTGGTTCCACATTTTGGCCTTTTATGTTGAAGAAAACAATCTTGTGATATTCCCTGGCAATTTGAAAGGAACATGGAAAATGCTGTTTCTAAAAAGAACACTCTACGTAACCACCTTTGTACAGATGTAATTTCTCTGAGTCCCAGAACTGCACGCGGCTGACTTATTAGCTCTGGTTCCCTTGATAAGCACAAAAAATAATGGGTGAATTTTCTATCAGTAGCTAAATTAACCATCAAATCACCATAAAACTGACAGCAATAGGGGCATGTCCAGCAATAACTCTGGTGGAACGGCAATTGCAGCATGCAATGATATACTTCTTCGGGCGCAATCCTAACCTGGAGTTATGCTGCCACAATTAGGCCAGCAAAGTTTGGCTGGCACAAGGGACACAGTAAAGTATGTTTGGACCACTCTTGGAGTCAGAGAGGCCAGCACACAGACGTGCACCATTCTCCCTGACTCTGAGAGTGGTCCAAATGTGCTTTACAGTGGCCCTAGTGCCAGCCAAACTTTGCCGGCCTACCTGTGCCAGCCTAACTCCAGGTTAGGATTGCGCCCTTTGTTGCAGACCCAGAGAAGTCTCTTATGCCTTTAAAACTTGTACAATAGGCAGAACTTCACTGAACGCAGCTTTCCCTATCATAGCACTGCAGTGGCAGGAAAGGTAATATTTGTTATGTTAGAATTTTCCTTCTGTGCTGGTCTTAGGGCCAAACTATGTGTAATGCTAAATGCATCATTGTGTGGTGACTGGCTGTATGTAGGAGCTGCACAGGACCACAATTTGGATCAGAACTGCAGGGCGGGACGGGAACAGAGAGCCTGTCAATCTTTCCTTCTGCCCTCTGCTTAAAATAAGCACAATAAAGCAGCTTTTTCACCCAACAGGTGCCACCAGCGCTCAGGGACGAACAGAGCCCCAAGTGCGCCCATGGCAGGGTGACGAAACCACGCCCCCAGCACATCGCCCCGCCCCCATGCGTCACCCAGTCATGCCTCCCTGGGTCCAGAATAGCTCCATTTTGGAGCAGAACAAACGCGAGGGAGGGCGGGTAGGCCAGACAGCGCACGGGTTAGTCCATGGACTCTGCGCAATGGCACCCCGCTGCCCCACCGCTGCCGGCGCCCATGGCTCATGCCACCCCGGGCTACACCTTTCCTCTGCCTCTGCCTGTGCTATATCACAAGTAGTGGAAAATCCATAATTTGATCTTCTGTGAGGGTTTAAAGGTTAAATGCAATTGCTGGGCTTTCCAGATCAAAGCTGTGGTCTGTAGAAGGGGATCTGACCCGTTCCTTCTGTGCCATTTTCCCAATCTGAATCCATTTTTTGCCTCCCTGTCCCCTGAGTTGTTCTAGGCCATGTAGGGCAAAACACACAGGTAGAAAGAGCAGCTGACAACTCTAGGACAACGGTTTACGATAGGTGGGCCGCTGTGAGATACAGGAAGCTGGACTAGATGGGCCTTTGGCCTGATCCAGCAGGGCTCTTCTTATGTTCTTATGTAGGTGCGATATCCTTATCATCATGAGCAAGTATAAAAAGTATTTGCATTCTTAGCATTCGTAATATCAGCAGTATTAGCATTATTTCACTTTTAAAAATTTTTATATAGATGAAATAATTATATTGTACGAAATCTAAATTTTTTTTAAAAAAAAATCATACCAAGGCACATTTGATTATTTTGCTTTATTCCATTATTATGCATTATGTCATTATTTCACTTTCAAGAATATGCCTAATGCTGCAGAGCTTCTAGATACATAATTAAATCTAATGACAGGTAATTAACCTTTGTATAGAGGACACGAAGGCAGTAATCTTCCGTACCGTTATCAGGGGCAAGCAAGCACCACTGAAGACAGCTCTGCTAAACATGCACAGGACTTCGCTGTAAATCATAGTTCTTTTCTATCTGACAGCGCCATCCAAACCCCAACTTTGGGCCGACACTAGATGCTAGAATCAGCCCAACGGCAGCAGTGCTGGTGTGAGAGTGTCAACCTGCATCCTTGCAACACTCTGCTGCCTCTGGGCCAATGCTAGCAGCAGGATTGGCCCTGCAGCGCAGGCCCAAGCTGGTGGCGTGATGCTCCTGCACCAGCTGAGTTAGGCTGGGAGAGCGTTTCTGGGCGGGTGGTGGGCGGGCCAGGTGGTGTGAGGTCTCAGGGAGGGGGGTGGAGTTGGGATGCAGCCAGTGGTGTAATCCAAGGCTCTAGGAACCGGAACCCTGACCGGGACTAACCTGTGATTGACAGCCCGTCTGTTCCGGTTCCACCGCTGTCCCACCCGCCGTGCGGGCTGTCCTCGGACAACGCGCCCCACCGCCGCTCGCCCAGGCACCCGGCGTGCCCCCACTCGTCCACCCCGGCAATCAGCCGCCCCCTCTGTGGCCACGGATGCTTTGTGGCTCCTCGTCCATCACGGAGCAGAGCAAATGGCGGCGAGTGGACGGAGCTAGGCCAGCGGAGCGTTCCGGCTACATGACACCACTGGATGCAGCCATTAAAAGGTTTCCCTGCAACTGAATGGTCTAGCTGTGACCGACTGTAGGGGGCGGTGCTCATCTCTGTTTCTAAGCCGAAGAGCTAGTGTTTGTCCTAGGACAAGCTTCCGTGGTCATGTGGCCAGCATAACTATACGCCAAGGTGCACAGAACACTGTTACCTTCCCATCAAAGTGGTACCTATTTATCTACTTGCATTTTTTACGTGCTTTCGAACTGCTAGATTGGCAGGAGCTGGGACAAGTGACAGGAGCTCACTCCATCGCGTGGTCTTGAACTGCCAACCTTCCGGTCAGCAAGCTCAGCAGCAGCTGTTTAACCTGCAGCACTGCATCCAAACCCCCTTTCCCAAGCCACACGGCTTGCTCAGATCTGAGCAAGCCCATCGGGGTGGCTGGTGTCTACCCCAGGGTAAGGGCGCAAATGTGCCCTTGTCTTGTGGAGGCTCCAGCCAGCTCCTAACTTGCGCTGGCCTGCCTGCTCCATTGCAAGTTAGGATTGTGCCCTGAAAGGTGCTCACACACATACACATGGTCCAACCCAAGTTAATAACTTTTGAGTCTCATTGTTGTCAATCAACAAGGGAACCACTTAGCCTGCAGTCCTACTACACACATACAATGGGACTTACTTTGGAGTAGACATGCTTAGGATTGTGCTGTTAGGTGCAAGGAACATAAGAAGAGCCCTGGTGGACCAGGCCAAAGGCCAATCGAGTCCAGCATCCTTAATTGATAGAAGTGATGCTTATGATGTGTGCATCTTCATGGCTGCACAATAATATTCAGACCTGTGAATATAGATTCTTCTAGCTATTATGATGGATTAGGAAGAATCGGCTAATGATATGACACCATACACCATCCAGAAGTCTATCTAAAACTTGTTTTGTCATCAGTTTTTATAGTATTGCTAATGTGGGTATAATAAAATGTAAAAACCCACACAGCCAATGCCAAAATGGTATTCCATGGAGAGTGATTGCAGCCATAAAATTAAAAGATGTTTACTTCTTGGGAGGAAAGCTATGGCAAACCTAGACAACTTAATAAAAAGCCGAAACATCACCCTGCCCTGTTCGCGTAGTCAAAGCTATGGTTTTCCCAGTAGTCATGTATGGATGTGAGAGCTGGAACATAAGGAAGGCAGAGCGCCAAAGAATAGATGCTTTCGAATTATGGTGTTGGAGAAGACTCTTGAGAGTCCCCTGGACTGCAAGGAGATCCAATCAGTCATTCCTACAGAAAGTCAAGCCTGATTGCTCCCTGGAAGGACAAATTCTGAAGCTGAAGCTCAAGTACTTTGGCCACCTCATGAGAAGAGAGGACTCTTTAGAAAAGACCCTCATGCTGGGAAAGATTGAAGGCAAAAGGAGAAGGGGGCGGCAGAGGATGAGATGGTTAGAGAGTGTCACCGAACCGATGAACATGAAATTGGGTGAACTCCGGAAGCTAGTGGAGGGCAGGGAGGCCTGGCGGGCTGTGGTCCATGGGGTCTCGAAGAGTGGGACACGACTTAGCGACTGAACAACAACAACAAATTCCATGCAGTGGTGGATGGGCTACTATAACTTGTGAAATTCCCAGGGCACAAATTAATTTACAGCTGCATCTGGCTGGACAGCACTCTTTTAAAGTGTTTTTTAAAAATGCATGAAGAGGAGCTTGCTGGAGGAGCTGATGGGTTTTTTTTTCTTGCCACTTAGTCTGAACATTAATGAGACATTAAAGAAAACATGGGCATCAAAGAGGGATTGACATAAAACGGGCTGCATTCTCCGAGGTGTCAAGAATGTTTAGTTTTATTTTGATAGCCATGACAGGTCCGTGGGTCCAAGTCAGAAGTGATGAAGGCAGCCGCTGTTGTTTATTCACGGGCCCTCTCATTAGCAGAAGCAAGAGGACTGGGAGCGCATGACTCATGTTTCCATTACAAAGCATACAGGTGAGGATTGCTGAACCTGCCCCCTTCTTATCTCTCTAACTTTAGGGCACAGTCAGTGGCATCATGCAGCCGGAACGCTGGGCGGGAGGAACGGGTGAGCGGCAGCCCGCCCGTTGCGTACCGCTCCGTTTCACCGTCTTCCCCGCCCCGTGCAACCCGCCCATTGCGTACCGCTCCGTTTCGCCGTCTTCCCCGCCCCGTGCAGCCTGCCCATTGCGTACCGCTCCGTTTCGCCGTCTTCCCCGCCCCACGGGGTGGGGAAGATGGTGAAACGGAGCGGTACGCAACGGGCGGGCTGCCACTCACCCGTTCCTCCCGCCCAGCGTTCCGGCTGCATGACGCCACTGGGCACAATCTTAATAGGCCCTTGAGCAGGCTCCATCTGCACAAGCCATTGCAAAAGTGCCGTAAAGCGATGGCACAGTAGTTCAGTGTGCCAGCGTGAAGGCCAACTCCTTCCCTGTGCATGCGGGCAGAAGGAGTCACACTTGCTGGAGTGGGTAAGGTTTGTGCTAAGCAGTGCAAGGGTGGAAGGGGGTGGTGGTGGTGGGGAGGGGGCACAGGCAGAGCAGATTGGTCTTGGGAGGGTGGCAGGTTCAGCGGCACTGGTCCACGTTGACCATAGCGGTGGCTGGGGATTTCCCCAGGAGCAGGGGATGAATTAGCCTAGTCCTATGGTGCCAGGCCGCTTTAGGAGCAGCGACGCCAAAATGGCTACCACTGCATCCTATGGGTGTCTCGGCAGCCTTAGGAGGCACATCGGGAGAAGGCGAGATTAATTCCCTTCCTCCGGGTTAAGGCCGCTGCCCCACCAATGGGACTCTTCAAGTCTGTGCCAGCTATTTTGTCAGCGTGGACTTGAGAGCCTCTGTGTTGGGCCCCACGGCCAGACATGATGAATAGGATCTGGTGGTGGAGGCCACTATCATTCCCACCCTGTTCCACCTCTCCTCCTGCCCAGTTCTGCCCCCTCCCCAGCTGGGGCACCTGCTGGGCATACCACCTGTGCTGGGGTGCAGCGCTGACTGGTGTGGCCCCAGTGCTGGTGCTCCCTCCTTGCCGGGTGCCGTAAATATGCTTTACGGCACATTTTTGACACCTGGTGCTATGCAGTAGAGCCGGTAATACAAGCCCATAGGATTGGGCTCAAATGTCCCCTTGTCCTGAGGAATCTTTCTGTCTGCTAAATCCTTCTATAGGATGCAGTGGAAGCTGCAGTAGTGCCACTGCATTGGTGCGGGGGAATTTAGGTAGGGTTGGGCTGCTTGTCACCTTTCTCCTAGCCCAGTTCAGTTCTGGGACCGGAGCTGAGTTTCCAGGCATTCACTCATCCAGGCACGAAGCACAACTAAACAGGACCTGCTCAGTTTTTCGCAAGATTGCCGCATTATTGGTCTCCGGACCATGCCCTGGGATCAATTTCAGCAGCACAGCTGCAAATGACTTCACAGGAAGCACCTTGACATGACCAAATAGACAAAGAAAGATGCCCATCCACCACAGAGTGTATTCCACATTAGAAGTGTCCAAGCATTTTAGCTGAACGTCTTCCATCCAGCTCAACAATCTTCACTTCCTATACATAAATACAACTTTATAGCCCTTATGGCTATGTGAAATGCTGTGTCTGAAGTTTAAGATGAAAGTGACCAAGGGATAAAATTTTGATGCTTAGCTCCCTATTTCCTCTTGCTCTGTGGCCTAGTTCTCTCCTTATAACCATGCATCTTTTCCTCTCCGAGTCCCGTTGTCCTCATCAGCTGCTTTTAAATTGTTCCGTGGATTACCGCAAGATATTGCTGAAAGCAACAGGAGCATTTAAAAGCCACATTGGGGTTGAGCTTGGATGCAGATAAATCGAAATGCATCTTCATAATATCACCCTAGGGGGCTTTTGGAGGTATTACCGTCTCAGAACCCCACCGACTGTAATCTGGCTGTAGAGACGAGTGAAGTGCAAAGGTTTCGAAGCTGGCACTATACAAGAAGGAAAAATAATAATAGCCACCATTGTTGACTATATGGTGTATGTGTATGTGTGTGTGTGTAGGAGAGTAGGCCATGGTAAGCTCAACCCTTAGTACAGTCCCTTTATTGCTGATCTCAGTCTCGGCACTAGACTGTTTCCTCCCATTTTCCAAGGTTTGGCAGTCTTATGACCTCATCTGACCACACCTCGTGATGTCAGCAAGCCCTACTCAGGTTTTAGGCTGCTCCCGACCCTATTAATCAAGCAGCAATAAAACAAACCTTGATGTTGAATGGAGCAAGTAGAACCTGTAGTGTGCATTAAGGGGATCCTCACAGAGGAGACACACACATGCATGTTGTACATGTGTGAGCTCCGCGCAGATCTTCATGTACATTCATATGAATGGAGAGTGACATTCATCCTGGGCCCAATTCTGATCCTCCTGCCTCCTGGCATTCATTCTCCATTGGTCATAATCTTGAAAAATACCGAAGACTCTATAGCAGTGGTTCCCAAACTGTGGGTCATAAGCAGTGATGTCATCCGGGCGCGCCAGGAACCGGAAGGCCCGGATGATTGACAGCCCTCCGCCCCTATGGCGGAGGGCTGCCATGCCTCCCCAAGCCTCACTGCGCCCGAATCGCTCCATTTTAGAGTGATTTGGGCCGCAAGGGAGGGCGGGCGGGCCCAGCAGCAGCTCGCCCATCCTCCAGAGAGGCAGCGCAGCCCGGGCCCTCCGGAGAGGCAGCGGAACGGCGTCCCGGGCCGTTCCGCCTGGATGATGCCTCTGGTCATAAGCAAATTTCAGGTAGGTCGCAAAGCATCTAAAGCAGCCATATTGAAAATGTGGGAAAATGGGATGCCGGAAAGGGGGAGGGCTGTGTGGTTGTTTTGCTTGTGTCATGGTTGTAAATAGGCTTTTTTCTTTCTGATTCACTTTGTCCTTGGAAACTGCTTGAGAAATAACCCAACTGATTGCTGCATTCTCAGGAAAGCAGCAGTCTATGGCATTACAATGAAGCCACTTCTAGCCATGACATCACTTAAGAACATAAGAACATGAGAAAAAGCCTTGCTGGATCAGGCTGAAGGCCCATCTAGTCCAGCTTCCTGTATCTCACAGTGGCCCACCAGATGCCTCAGGGAGCATGCAAGACACAAGATAGTTGCATCCTGCTGCCACTTCCCTGCATCTGGCATTTTAAAGTAGACTATTACCCTTGCACCACCCCCAAGGAAGACACCAGACTGAGGTGTCTGCACCTTAACTTTGTTATGCACAATGTAAATCATGTAACCTACTGAACACCCATCCCTCCCTCGCCAGTCTGGGGTAGGCAAAAAAACTGCCATCCATACTTCCGGTGGGTCCTGGACAGATTGTCATTCTAAAAAGTGGGTCCTGGTGCTAAATACTCTGAGAAACACTGTTCTATAGAAAGCAGCAAAATAAAACAAAAACATGGTGAGAATTGTTGAGCCTATGTGAACAAGCGGAGCCTCCAGCTTACTCTGCACTGCAGTGCAACGGTGATGTTGTTTTTCCACAGTTGAAGGAACATCGCTGGACGTGTGTGTGTCTGAGTTTCTGAAGGAATGTTCTTCTTGACGTAACTGCTTTTTGAAACCCTCTCATAGGCTACTTGTCTGTTTAAATGTTGCAGCCAAGCTGTTTGGAGTGCTCTCTCCTCCCTGTAGCTCCCGGAGAGAGATGATTACAGGGCAGGAAAGGTCTCATGGCACAACAATGAACCAACTCCCCTAAAGCACTTTGAATATTGGGCTGTGTCGGTCTGCAGCTTGGACTGGGCAACCAGTGGCAAAGATATTTGCAGCCATGCACACAGAGACCTCAAATCAGAAAAGTCCAGAGAACACTGTAAATCTCTCTTTTTGCAGGGGTTGAAAATTCCCTCTCCTTCCCTGAATGCATTTCGGCTTTGCTTGGAATAAGAACTGACACGATCTTCGCTTTCAGAGGGCCAGTAAATCAGAAGCCGAGTGGAACACGCTGGAGATAAAAAACTCGCCTGTCAACTTTACGGAACATGCCCACACAGTGCTTCCTTTGTACCCAGCTTGAATCTGTGATTGTCTTCCTGTTCCACAACCCTTCGTTTCCCTTCTATTGAAGAGTTTTCTGTTACCTGCCAGACTATTGTATTTCTACTGAAAATACAAGTCCTTTGTTCAAAAGAAAACATGTGGGGGGAAAAAAAACACAGACTGGGTTGTTAACCCCACTGCTCTAGATTCCCTCTTCTCTTTATCTGCATCTAAGTACATTTTCTGTTAAAAGGTTCAGGATAACTGACATGGGTTCTAGACCATGGGGAGGGGGGCCTGTGGCCTTCCTGTGGCCCACCAAGGCCACAGCCACCAAGGCCAGCCCTTCAAAGACAAAGACAGTTCTTCAATTCCATAACTGATGGCAGCAGCATTGACTGTACTGCATTTTTGGAAAGGAAACGAGAAGAAATGACCTCTGTTAGAATTACAAGCGTGACCTGGTATCCACTGATTCAGTATCCACGGTTACAGTTATCCAGAAATACCATGGCGACTGGGACGCCTATTAAAAAGAGAGGGGAACATTAAATAATTCTCTTTTTTTTACCTTATTGCAGCAAAGCCACTGATGTTCCCCTGTCTTTAAAAAAGGCGTCCCCAGTATCCACTGTTTCAGGTATCCACGGTGGGGTCTGGAACGGAACTGGGGCATGCCTGTATAAGCAAAGCTAACTGTGAGGACCGGAATCCCATACCCAGTCCTAAGGCTTCAGTCTATTTATCCATACCACATTTCTGGGAGGCTCGAGAGCTACAGGGCTCAGGGCTGGTGATCAATGAGTCTTGATATGCTACCTGATGCCTGCCCAGTATCTGTTCCTCTGGGACTGGCGTAGGAGACATTTGGAGGGTGAAGCAACTCCCCACCACTGAATTCTGAAGGCTGGTTGGGGCCCCAGTTGCTTGGCAACACTTCCCTTTTCCTACGCATCTTAACTGTGGGGTGGAGAAATATTCAGATGCCAGTAAGGCACATCCCTCTTGGGGCAACCCAGCTTGAAAGATGGAGAACCTCGCAATTTATTTCTCTAAGCTAAATCCCTTTCAAGTTTAAGTGAGACAAAACAAGAAGATGGAACATGATAAAACAGTACCAAGCATTGCAACAGTGCAAAGTGGACTGATGTGGGCGGGACCAGTAATGGGATCTGGGGATTGACTACAGGAACGCCGGGCGGGACTTACGCGTGATTGACAGCCCGCCCATTTCGTTCCTTCGGCTGCCCGCAGGCCGCGCAGGCTTCTTCTGGGGAGCGCGCCCCACCGCTGCGTGTCCGATCACCCGGCGCCCCTCCGTCCCCCCCGGCGAGCTGGGACCCCTCCGAGGCCAGGGCGGGCGGCAGACCGCACGGACAGGCAGCCAATGACGCGTAAGTCCCGCCGAAGCCCCACCCAGCATTCCTGTAGTCAATCCCCAGATCCCATTACTGGGCAGGACCATAAACATCGCCAGCTTGGGCTCAACCTGGGGTGGGCACCACCCTCTGTGCCTTGCAAAACACCCCCCTGGTATTCACCCAGAGAGAGACACGGAAGTCACTCAAAGATAACACAATAACATCATTGCTCCATCACACACACTGCCAAATTGCTTCTAGTTGGCCATTTCCGGCTGTTCGGAACCTTATGGCAATTACCTGCCACAGAATGTGGCACTTGGCAGGGACTCAGGTGGTGCGCTTGTCACTCCCTCAGGGCATGTCATCTGGGGTGGATGGCTCCACCTGCCCCCCACTTGCTACGCTAATGGCTCAATGATAAAGCAGCTGCTTTGCATATGGAAGGACCATGCTCAACCATTGTGTCTGTAGGCCAAGGAATGAAGGAGAAAAACACCTGAGCAGGTGCTACCAGTGAGCAAGGTCAGCCCTGAGCCAGATGGATCAAGAGCCTGACTCAGAATAAAGGCAGCTTCCCATGCACCTAATTGATGATGCTACAATGGATTCTGTATCCCAGTGTAATTCTTTTCCACTGCAAATGCTTATTCATGGTTTGTGAGGAGATAATTTCATTCATCACAGGTGGTGCTTTGAGCTATTTTCTCCACTTCGAGTGAGAGTATATATAGAGGAGGAAAAAAAACCCCAAATAGAATCTGCCTAGCTGGTGCTTTTCAAAGCTGAAGGTATTCATAAGAAAAAGCCAAGTCAGCTACAGGTGCATGCAAATGCATAATGCGTCATGGTGCACTTCCCACATTTGTATGAGAAGTTCCAGGAGCAGCACAACCAGGGCTTGGCTTCTTTTGGAGGAGCGGCTTATGGGGTCTTTGTAATAGATTATTTTCAAATATGCAAGCTGAGGATCAGATGCCTTTTGTACCACCAACCTTGGAACAACAGTTTACCAATTTGTGTGGGGCCAAAAAGGAGAGCTTTAGACCTTTGAGCCAATAATGAACATGGACATTTATTGTCTTAATTGTGTAAATGTACAATTGTGCAAGAAGGAGCCTTTCTTGTACTCCAAAAGCAGGCTTTGGCCACCCTTGCAGTTTCTAGTCATCAGTGCAGTACTACAGCATTGCATTATCCCCGTATCAAGAAATGTATTGAGAATGCAATCCCATCTTGTACAATGAACACCATGTAGAACTCTCTGCCACATGCTGTGAAATTGTCTTTGCTTATATTTCTGTGAAAGTTGAAGATGCTTTTGTTTCAGTTGGCATTGGTTGCTTTATTTTGCTGAAAGTTTGGTGCTCCCCCCCTCTCTGAACACAATCCTAACCTGGAATTAGGCCGGCATAGTCAGGCCAGCAAAGTTTGGTCAGCACCAGGGCCATCGTAAAGCGCATTTGGACCACTCTCAGAGTCAGGGAGGATGCTGCGTATCTGTGTATGTGTGTGAGTTTTGTGCCTTTTTGCTCCTTTCCCTCCTCCAGTTTGTTCCTATTCCATTACTGTATGTCTGTTGTGAAAACAACAGGGAGATTTACCTTGTCCTGCTGACTGTCAAGTGCTTTGGCCTCCGGGGTATTCTCACCGCCAGTGCCAGACAGAATCTTGAGATCTCGATGCCTCTCCAAAACAATCCTGAGTCATCTCTGCATGTTACACAACCTCTCCAGTGCCAAATACTCAATGTTCTTTCTGTGCGGCACCTCTCTGGATACGAGATGAAATCAGAGAAGCGTATACATGACATAAGCCCTAAACAGAACTGGTTAAACAAAAAAGAAACCGGGGGGGGGGGGGAAGGCAGCCAGGGTGTGTAACGCAAAATACATTCTCTCCAGCATGGGTGTGTGTTGGGAGAATTACCACATTCCTTGTTTTCCGTTAGTAACAAACCCATGTTGTTTTGGTTGTTCTTTGCAGGTGCTCTTGATGAGGTCCTCGAGCTCATAAACAGTGTTTCTGCAGACCTCTGCAGAAGAGTTTAAGAGCACAATCCTAACTTGGAGTTAGACCAGCACAGTCAGGCCAGCAAAGTTTGGTTGAAACAAGATCCACCGTAAAGCGTGTTTGGACCACTCTTGCAGTCAGGGTGGATGGCGCATGTCTGTGTGCTGGCCTCTCTGACTTCAAGAGTGGTCCAAACATACTTCACAGTTTTCCTTGTGCCAGCCAAACTTTGCTGGCTTAACTATTGCCGGCCTAACTCTAGGTTAGGCTTGCGCTCTAAGTACACTAAGAACGCAATCCTAAACTGGAGTTAGGCCAGCATAAGCTAAACCAGTAAAGTTTGGCCAGCACAAGGGCTACCATAAAGCGTGTTTGGACTACTCTTGGAGTCGGGAACTCACATCTCACTCTCTGATTCCGAGAGTGGTCCAAACATACTTTACAATATCCTTTGTGCTGGCCAAACTTTGCTGGCTTAGCTTACTCTATTTAGGATTGTGTCCTAAACCCAGTATCTGGTTGGCTGCCTTTGGAACCTGAATGTTGGATTAAGAATGCAATCCTAACCTAGAGTTAGGTTGACACAGTTAGGCCAGAAAAGTTTGGCCAGCACAAGGGACACTGTAAAGTGGTCCAATGTTTGGACCACTCTTGGAGTCAGAGAGTCCAGCACACAGACGTGCGCCATCCCTCCTGACTCCAAGAGTGGTCCAAATGTGCTTCACGGTGGCCCTTATGCTGGCCAAACTTTGCTGGCCTAACTGTGCTGGCCTAACTCCAGGTTAGGAGTGCTCCCTAAATGAACTTTGATCCAAATCAGCAAAGCCACTCTTAAGTTTTTCATCATGTGCTTTCTAGCTGGATGTGGAATAGAGTGATCTGTCCCAAAGATACCAGTACACTTGCTAATTTGATCCCAGACGTCTCTTCTCTCAGTACTTGATGTCCAGAAGTGCTGAGCACTCTTGCGAAGCATTGAGCACATGCTTGAAAGTGACGCAAGTGCTCTGTCCCATTGACGTCAGCTAGCCTACTTCTGTGCTTTTAATATCGAAAGGGCATCCGTGTCACGGGTGGGGAAAGTAGGCCAGGCCTCTGCTTGCTCCAGGCTGGATTGCCTGACTGAGACCAGAGTGGGTTTGGAAGCAGGAGGAGAAAGCAGAGGTGCAGCAGAGGTAGTCACAGCTAGACAGAAGTCAAGAGCGCTGGCTTTAGGGAAAGGAGATGTTATGAAGAGCGACCACATCACAGTGAAAGAGAAATAATGGGGAAAGAGCTTGACACGAACACGGAGCTAGAATCCAACAGCAGTGATCACCAAACTATGGCCTGCGTGCATATCTGGTGCACCGCTAGATTCCTCCCCCGCATGAACAGAGCATTCCATTCCACAGGTATATTTAAGAGTTGGAGGACAGGGCTTAAGGGGATGCTAAGAGGAGGTGGGAGATACCTAAATATGGTTTGACAGGCAGCCCAATCCTGTGCTACATCCTATGCATGTTTGGTGGCTGCTGGAGCTCACCTTGGGGCAAGGGGATAACCTCCTCTTACCCCAGTGTAACCCTATGGGCTGCTTGGATCTGCACCAGGGAAGTCATTGGCACAAATCTGATGGCCCAAATCGGGCCCAACCGGCCCAGAGACACCCCATTCCACCACCCTCTTGCCTCTGTCCACCTTCCCAAGCCCTCGTGTTGGCCAAACTCAGCTGGCATGGGCTTACCAGAGCTCCCTGTCATTGTCCCTGGGCCGGTGCTGTGTCCCATGTCAGTCCAATGCTTTCCTCTGTGGCCCAGACATACCTTATGTCATGTAAGGGACTCATGCCAGCCTAAGGTCAGCATTGGATTGCTCTCTAAGGCTGAGGGATAACAAATATTTTTTGTTCCAAAAGCCATGATGTATCTCTTGTGTCTCTTGTGCACAGTTCTGTGTAGGTGCTGCAGCAATAGGTAAAGCTGCTGACCCTTTCCTTTGCACTTTTAACAGCATCATGATCTGGAGACATTTGAGTAGGGTAAGGTGATCTAGGGGGTGGGATGGTTGGAAGAATGGAATGTACCACTCCAGACAGCTGGTGAGCATTCACATTTTTAAATACCTCCCTACATTAAAAAACAAAACAACGCTCTCTGCGCATAGAAAATCTGAATAGCTGGGATAGAATTGTTCTTCTTCTGGTGTGCTAATTTTCTATTTGTATGCAGTTTTTCTATTTCACATGGAATATTTAACCTTAGAATCTTCCAGGCGCAACTGAAGTGGCACAGTCCATTCTACCTTATTCTGCCTGTGTATAACTAGGCCGAGCATTATGTTCCTGCTCTAAAAGCTGTACTGTATTTGATTATTCCTGCTGATGAAGTACCTGTTAAAGGTCCAAACAAGCTAAGGCAGTTTTTCTGGTTTGTTAGCTGCTTGAGTTCAAGCTCAATTTTCAATCGCAAACTGGGCAACACAAAGCACCTTTTAGCAAACAGAGTTGTTACATAATACCAGAAAATCAAAGGAAGAAAAGTGGCTTCTAAACAAGCATCGTAAATGGGGACATGCCACACTTCATGTCTTTGTGGTATTGAAGACTTGTGTGGCCTCCTGTGCATACTTTGATATGTGCTAGGTGGATATCAGTGGGGCTTATTTCTGAGTCAAACTGCCTAGAATTAAGGAGCACAAAGTTTTAGTTGCAATCCCAAGGATGCAATAGTACACACTTGTGCCTGGGAGTAAGTCCCAATTAATTCAATGGGGCTTACTTCAGAATAGACATCCACAGGCTTGTGCAATAAGCATACTAGGAAGATGCCCCGTTGAACTCAAGTCAATTCTGAGTCAACATATATGTGATGGCACAGATGGGTGTTACATATGCAAACATGTTCCTGTAAAGCTGGGCACCCAAAGGCATCATGAGAGTGGCTAAGAGACTGCTCTACCAACCAAGACATCCCTTGTTTACATCTCACCTTTGAGCTTGCTAGGTGATCTTAGGCAAATCGCTCCTTCTCAGCCTCAGCGGCAACAGAGGACTTAACAAGGGTTTTGTATGGATTGCATCAACGCTATTCCTGTGAAATGCTTTGCACGTTCAAGAAGGGCTACATAGAAATTATTATTCATAATAAGGATTATTATTAATGTGCCCTGATGCAAAATTCACACGGAGTGGCAGGAAATATTCCTGTATAGGATTGGGCCCTCAGTGTAAGGCAATTGTGTACATTCACAAGCATGTGTAAAACAAAGCATGGACACCAACAAAGCAGACTTTCATTAATGTTCAGATTTATTGTCCATTAGCACAAACATCACCCCTCCATTATCTTTACATCTCCCAGCCGGTAAGGAGGAAAGCCCCAAACGTCAGAAACCCAGGTGTTATCTGTCACCTGCAGTAGGCATCCTGCCCAGCTAAGCCAAGGCAGCCCTTGTGGCAACTGAATCTGTAGCCAGAATCCATAGCAGGGTGTGCTGCTCAACCGCCACTGTGCTGCTATGGTACGCCCCACCCAAGAGCTTGCAGCAAGATTCCTGATGCCAAGCAGCTGCCTTTTCCCCTAATTGCCACACACCCTCTTTCCTCCTACAGATAATGTGCTTGGGGAAACCCTTTTCTAGAGGTTTCACATTGCAAATCACATAGGGCAGGTCGTGTGGAGTTTGCCTGTGGATCAATTCAAAGGCAATGCCATTAGGAAAAGGGGAATGGGAAACTGACCCCATCCCTTTTGAGCAGGTGGCATTGCCTACTCAAGTAACCATTTCCAGGTCTGGGAAATAAATCAGCAGGGAGGAAAATTAGCCCATGGCAGCCATATGTATTGGCTCTGGGTCTCAAGGGGCTTTTGGAAAACTACTTTTCATGGGTAACTTCTACATAGCAGGCCCCCCAAGAAGTTATTTCATGAGGACAGTGGTTCCCAAGCTATTGAGCACTGGGACTGCCTTTTTAGGCTGGGACCCTTTAAGGCTGGCATGTCATTATGCAGGAAGTGATGTCATTAAGCAGGGAACAGAAAGTAGCGTCATTGTGCTGGACGGGCCAGAAGTGATTACATTAAGCAGAAGTCATTGTCTTAAATAAGTCCAAGGGACCAGTCAAGCTATAGAAGTAATCAGCCTCCAGTTGGTGAAGAGACAACTTCTCTCAAGTCTGTGACTCCTTTCTAGCCCAACTTCACTAATGTCCTATTTTCTGCGGAGTGCAGCTCAAAAGTGCTGGTGAAGGTCTTTGAAGTCCTACCCAAAGACATGTAGTCCTACAAATGGCAGCTCCTCCCATATCCAGCTCCTACTCTGTGTCCCATCCATCTCTCAGCAAGGTGCAAACTGTGAGCCCACCCCGCTGCTCCTTCTCTGTAGTAACACCTACACTCTAGAACAGTGACGGCGAACCTTTTGGGCCCAGTGTGTTGAAACTTAGGAAAATGCGTAACTTGACTCTGCTGGTATCAATCACTAGTATCACTAGTATTTATATACCACTTTTCAACACAAAGTTCACAAAGCGGTTTACAGGCAAATAATACCATTAAAGTTAAATGGCTCCCTGTCCCAAAAGGGCTCACAATCTAAAAGAACGGAGAACACCACCAGCAACAGCCACGAGAAAGACACTGTGCTGGGGTGAAGAGGGACAATTGCTCTCCCCCTGCTAAATATAAGAGGACACCACTTGAAAAAGTGCCTCTTGCCCAGTTAGCAGGGATAATGCTAGTTAGTAGGGGTAAGGCATGCCATCCCCCCTCCCAAACAAAAGAGAAATAATTCTTTGTATTCATTTATTTAAACAAAAGATGCAGTCTAATCGTGTATGATGCTGTGTATCATATAAAGAAGCATCAAATAATTACAAAAATGAAAAATGAGTAAAACAAACTCAGTTTTTTTTCAGGCATTGGTGAATGCTGGTGTGTCACCCCAAACGTTGTGGTGTGTCAGCTTTGACACGCGTGTCATAGGTTCGCCATCACTGCTCTAGAACTTACGTTCTACTTGCCAGTGGAAAGACATTTGGCCATTTCTTTGGCAGTATTGTAGCAGCGAAATAGATTTTAGGAGGGCAGTTTTATGGGCAGAGGGTGACTGGCACTGAACGTTTTCTTTGCCGCTAGAACTCTGTTGACATTTTTGTGACTCTATTTTATAGTTGCTTTTGTTTCAAGGATGGGATTTTAAATTCTGGATGTAATAAAAACCAATTTTAACAGCAATAAAATCAAGAACTAATCCAACAAAGTTGAAGAAACCACATAACAGGCAGTCGCTGAAACAGGCAGTCCTTCATTTGGAGACAAAACAACATGAAAGTGCCAACTCATAATAAATAATAACCCACATATACCCACACATGGACACACACACACACACACACACACACACACACACACACACACAGAGAGAGAGAGAGAGAGAGAGAGAGAGAGAGAGAGAGAGAGAGAGA
>JAJKFI010038606.1:0-30672 GCA_029204185.1 Lerista edwardsae | reverse complement strand
AGAGAGAGAGAGAGAGAGAGAGAGAGAGAGAGAGAGAGAGAGAGAGACTGGCCCCAGGTCTGTGCTGGCCAACTAAGGGCCCAATCCTATTCAACTTTCCAACACCATCGATGCAGACAGAATGCCACCCCAAGGAAAGGGAACAAATGCTCCCTTCGCTCGAGGAGGCCTCTGCGACTGGCCCTCTACTGCAGGACACAGTGCACACCCTATTGTCATAGCTGCATCAGTGCTGGAATGCGGATCCATACAGGATCGGGAGCACAGAAGGAGTTGCTCACCCTAAGTCCTCAGACTGGCGAAGCTCTCAATGAGGCTTGTCTGCAGTGCTTGAAATGGGTATAGGCTGAGTGCCAAACTCAGAGAATCACCAATGATGGCTTCGCTGATTAGGCCAAAGCAGCATCCTTTTGTCTCCAACTGGAGGATCTTCAAGGATCGTGCACGGGGATCATGCAAGGATCAATCAAAGTATTATGCTTTGGATTGGCACAAGGAGGCTCTGGTTTGCTGCTGTGGCCAGAGGCGTTTCTACAGGGATGGCAAAGCTCTACGTTTTGCAAGAAGCCTTACCCTGTCATGTAAATCCCTCCTCTCCCTTGCTGCTGTAGCCAGTAAGCAACGCCAAGATTGGCTAAAATGGTGCAGGAGAGGAGTGATTTCCACTGCAAGGTAAGGCTTCTTGCAAAACTTAGAGCTTTGCCATCCCTGTAGAAACACCACTGGCTGTGGCTAATCATCCTTAAGACACAGGAGCCCACTGACTCCCAGGGGTGCTTGTAGCTGCCGAGCTGAAAGGGGAGAGAACAACAGGCTCATGTGACAGCAACAAACTCCAGCTTTCTGTGATCACGAGGAGGGTGGAGGCAATGATAAATGCAAAGACAAATAAGTCATTTGAACCAAAGTAAGTTGGGTTCATTCACAGGAAGAAAAGAAAAAAAGACTGGCAGCCAAAAAAAAAAAAAAAGACTCCATTGCCCTGTGCATAATTAGCCTACAGAACTGACTGCCACATGACTGTCACATGATGGGCCGCTGCATCAATTATTCTAAAAGGGATTTGTCAAAACAGATGGAGGATAGATCTTAATGTTCAGAAGCCCATGTTGCATATTCAGATTGAGAGAGAGAGAGAGAGAGAGAGAGAGAGAGAGAGAGAGAGAGAGAGAGAGAGAGATAATTTGGTACTCTGAGGACACAGTAGAGGCATACCTGAGTGAAGCCACATCCATAGCACTCAATGTCATGAAGCCCTAATGTCATGATGTCATAATGTTGAGGGCTGCAGCTTCTGACCCTGTTCACAGCTAAATCAGCGCTCTAAGAGCACCCTAAGAGCGCAATCCTAACCTGGAGTTAGGCCAGCACAGTTTGGCCGGCACAAGGGACAGCGTAAAGTATGTTTGGACCACTCTTGGAGTCAGAGAGGCCAGCACACAGACATGCACCATCCTTCCTGACTCCGAGAGTGGTCCAAACATGCTTTACGGTGTCCCTTGTGCCGGCCAAACTTTGCTGGCCTAACTGTGCCGGCCTAAATCTTCTGCATGACAGCTCAGAGGAAAGTCCAACTGAGCGCAGTGAGACTTATTCCTAGGGAACGATGCATGAAACTGCGGCCCGGGAACCCCAGTTAATTCTCTCCTTGCCCCATCCTGCAAAACCCGCACGACACAGTTTATCCAGGCTGCTATTAAGCTTTTGAATGGCTGGGGAAACACATTAAACCGAGGTTGATTGATTGCCCATCCAGTGGTCTTGAGGGATGGTCTCCAAAATAGCCAGAGCCGAAAATGAATTACGGTGTTCAAGCCCTATACATTCAGCAGGAATCGATGCTTTCCCGTGGCTGCCGCAGAGCTATTCATAGCACCGAAATTGGAAAGCCTTGACACGGCGAGAGGACCGAGGAGAAAGCCTTGGCAAGTGCCCGTCGCTTCTCCAAATGGCAAGAGGACCCGGCCAAGCCCCAGCACAGCTTCACGAACATCTGGGCACCCTTTTCCTGTGCAGGCAGTCAGTAAAATCTTCTCTCCAAAGCCAAACCAAGCAAATGCATTCTTGACTTACAATAGGATGCAAATTATGTATATAGAGAGTGGATGAAAGGAGGAGGCGAACGTTTAGCTGGGGGGGGATTTTATTTATTTAGGGGGAGGGTTGCCATGCTTTGGGGCATAATTGCGCTCAACATAGCCTACAGAATTAAGAGTGCATTCCTAACCTGGAGTTAGGCTGGCACAGTTAGGCCGGCAAAGTTTGGCTGGCACAACGGACACTGTAAAGTGTGTTTGGACCTCTCTCGGAGTCAGGGAGAATGGTGCACATCTGTGTGCTGGCCTCTCTGACTCCAAGCGTGGTCCAAACGTACATTGCAGTATCCCTTGTGCTGGCCAAACTTTGCTGGCCTAACTGTGCCAGCCTAACTCCAAATTAGGACTGCGCCCTAAACCCCATACAAAAGCACACAATTTAAAAACCTCAGTTAGAAATGCGCCTCTCCACATACTTTCTCGATGCCCAAACAAGCAAGCACATAATGGGTCAGGTGGGATAATATAAATTGGACCACTCTCGGAGTCAAAGAGGCCAGCACACAGATGTGCACCATCCTCCCTGACTCTGAGAGTGGTCCAAACGCACTTGACAGTGCCCCTTGTGCCAGGCAAACCTTGCTGGCCTAACTGTGCTGGCCTAACTCCAGGTTAGGATTGCACCCCAAGAGAAGGTTACCTTTCAGGTAAGGTCGCTGATTTAAGGCTGTTGATGGAAAAGGCTGGCCCAGCCTAGCTCAATCTGATATTGTACTAATGCTCTCCTGCAAAGGAGGTTATCTCTGGCATCTTGTGCCGGGACGGCAATGAACCACAATGCGAGATCTGTCCAGATCTCACCTGTCAACCCTGGGACAGATGACTACAGTGGCTGTCATGCTGGTTCACCGAAATAATTAAAGAGGGAATGAGGGATTTGGGAGGTTCTGTACAGTCTGTTCTTCCTTTTTAAATAATGGTCAGATTCAACCCACCGGGGGAATGGAAACTCATACGGCATTCTATGTTCCCTAACTTTGGGTCCCACCCTTTACTCAAGCAATGGGCACAGGAAGCTCCTCAACAGCATCCATCATCACTCTTTTCCTTTCTCCCCTGATTGAAAAAGGAAGGAGGGACACCACAAATTGAGGAAGTGGAGGAGAGAAGAGTGGTGAGCTAGAGTGTCTCCCCAGAGAGTTAAACCACAAGAGACCCACACACACACACACATTCGTAGTCCTGTGCCTGTTTCATCTGCCACATGCTTTGGATTCCTCTTCCCCAGGCTAGTCTGCATCGACAACATTCACACCTGCCCCCCCTCCGGCCCCAGCAAGAATGAGGTTGTAGCTGCTGAGCAACCAGCCCCATTAGGGCAAGTTGCTGATTAATTATACAGCCTGGAACAGTCAGCAGAGGTTTCACCAATGTGAGCGAATGGCTAGGCGATGGTCTCCCAAGACCTGATCTCTCTGTGTTTTTGAATGAGGTGGCAGGTGTGAGACAGAGTCGTTCTTTTACAAGAGACAGAGATATGCTACTGGCTGGGCTTCATTAAAATGGAGGGTGCAGCCTTCGAGAGGAGGAGTTTCCCAAGTTTTTCTCTGGGGATCTCATTTATTTTTCACATTTTATTTTCCACCCTTCCTCCGTGTTGTTTAGGGTGGTGAGCACGACACCTTCCCCACCTTTGATCCTCCTCCGACAGCCCTGCAAAGTAGGTTAGGAGGACCCATCCAGGAACACTCAGTCAGTTTTGTTGCTGAGTCATAACCACTATATCTGCCCTGTCAGAGGGCTTGTGATGATGTCATCAGCTGGAGTGCTCCAGAGCTGCCTTTGAAACTGTTTTTCCTAAGGACCTTTGAAGCATCCGGCTCAGTAGAGGCAAACTGAGAAATTTGTCTAAGGAGATATTTAGGCCAAAGGCTTCCCCAAGGACTGTATTGTCAAAGCTCATTTGAAATAAAGATTTTAGTATAGCGTGTGAACCTCCTTGAGTTTGTAAGGCTTGAGTCTGCAAGTAAGTGAGAAGGTGGTATACAAATGCTGCAGCTGTTGTGATGATGATGATGATGATGATGATGGGGAAAAAAAAAACCTAGCAGCAACAGGCTGACGGTGAACTGGGGGGCATCCACTGTCCTGGAACAAGAGCCTTCATCCCTGGTGGGGAGGAAGCAACAAAAATACTGCATTTGCTGGAGAAAGTGACCTCCGGCTTGGAAAGCATCTAATGGCACAGCACATCATAGCTCTAATGGCTGTTGATTTATGAATAGCCATGGCAGGGTTTTCTATTCCTCAGCGCGTGAGCGGTGGACCAATGCCAGAACTGTAGGTGTGTCTCTCCCAAAGGCCTCTCTCGGTCTCCTGTCATGCAAAGAAAATAGCCTAGATCCTGTCCACTTCTCCATAGGGCAGCACCGAAGGAAGAGACAAGACAGGCAGGGCTCTCAACATTCAGCGGCATAACTGGGCATCCAGCACCTGGGTCCCATGAATTTTTAACACCCCCAGACATCCCCCCCCCAGGCTTCAGAAGGCCTCCTGGAAACTTTAGAAAGGCATTTCCGGTTTTTGCCAAAAACCAAGATTTCTAAGGCATCCAAAAGGCACCCCTTTGAGCCCCTTCAAGGCCTGGTACCCATAATCCTCCCAGTTGCCCCTTAGCTACACCACTGCCTCTAGTGGTCATGACAAGTGCCCTAAGTACATTTTCATGCCTTGGGATCCCATGCAGAGGCATACCTAGAGAGGGATCAGAGCATTAAGTTTTGAAAGCAGCCACTCCACCCTCCTCTTCGGAACCTTTCTCAGTGGCTACAGTAAAACGGAGCTCCGAAGAGGAGGAGGAGCGGCTGTGTAAAACTTAGCGCTGTGATCCCCCCTCTGGATATGTCACTGACCCCCATGAGAGGCAGGTGAGCCAAATAACCTTTGAGCATCATGCAGCCCCCCCCCCGCCTCCAGAGAAAAGCAGACTTCCCACACAGCGCTGGGACAAAGTGGCACTTTAATGGAGTACAAGGCACTTGTTTGATTCCCACAGTCCAGAATCACAGAAAAGGGGTCAGCAAAACCATGGGAATAAGGCTTGATGGGAAGGAGGTCTTGCACGGAGGCTGGGCTGAGCCAAGCTTGCTCCCTGGATCAGAGAAAAATCACACAAGTCTTCTACTCCTAGGCTGTAGTGCTATAGCAGGTATTTGTACTGCCCCCTGCTGGGGAGAAGCCAACTCGCTTTGGACGAGAGGATGCCAATACTGATAGAAGCAATTGGATCTCATGGAGAATGAGAGAGAAATTGAGAGAGAGGCAAAGGGAATAAAATACATGGATTGCACTGTATGATGTATGTTCTCCTTGCTTGTACCTCATGGCTATTTCTGGTACAATACATTTTTCAGGCTATTGGTGCTCGACAGGTAGGGAGGAAGGATTTTATCCCTAAATTGGCCAATGGACAATGAGTCCATCATCATTCAACACTTGCTGAAGGGGAGGGGAAAATTATTTCTGGCTGCACCTGCAAGGCATCCCCACTGATCTGATTTCCAGTTTCGGCAGAGAGATTTCCAGTCTGCATCACTATAATGCTGGCCAAAGGAGACACACCAAGACACCCGGAACACCACACCTTCGAGGTAGGCCAAAGGCGAAGGCTTCGAAAATCAGAGGCCGTGTGGTTTCCCCCCTTCCAATGGTCACTTCTTTCCCCAGCCCAACTTTAAGGCCAAAAGATCTGGACTAACCCCAATTTTAAAAGAGACAAGATGGAAACCTACACCCAGTGATGTCATGCAGGGGGAACTCAGTTCCACTAGTTAAAATTAGGGCTGACTCCGCCCACTTCACTCCCCCTCCTCCCCCCTCCCAATTCCTCTGCAAAGAGCTTTTCTCCTTGGTTGGCTGGCACTCAGAGGGTTAAAGGGAGTGACTCCGGATTCCTAGGGGGGGCGAAGGCAGTGATGTCATTCAGGGGGAACAGACCAGAACGGGCGTTCCGGATCCTAACGGGCTCCGTGGCTGGTTCCGGGTTCCCGACAAGTGCCAATCAAAAGTGAGTTCCTGTTCCTAAATCATTTGAATGACACCACTGCCTACACCTCTGCAACAACCCAAGACATGCTCAGCCCCATGGAGCTCAGCAGGGCTTACCTCTGAGTAGACCCACCCAGGACCACATTGTCAGGCCAACGAGCCCAAAAGGGAGCCTTAGTTAGAACACAATTTCCTATTTCCCGGCTCCAAAAAACCACCAATTTGTCCTGTGGGAGTAGATACGCTTGCTTTAATGAGCCTCCTCACACCGTTCAGCCTCCATTATTTATCGTCTCTCCTGGAGTCGCAGCTCTCCCATCACCTTTCCAAAGCTGCCCTTTTGGTAAATGCTGAAATTGGCTGGGATCCCGGGCTTGCATCATATCCATCAGATTTATTTCTTGCTGCCAGAGAAAGGGATTTTTTTTTTTTTTGGCCCCCATTTGGCAAGGAGGAACAGCGCACCGAAGAAGCAGCCTTCTGCAGGCAGTTGTGCCCCGCGATTGAACTAGTCAGCCGTGTGGCTGAGGGCACAATCCTAACCTGGAGTGAGGCCAGCACAGTTAGGCCAGTAAAGTTTGGCCAGCACAAGGGACACCGTCAAGCGCGTTTGGACCACACTCGGAGTCAGGGAGGATGCCGCATGCCTGTGTGCTGGCCTCTCTGACTCTGAGAGTGGTCCAAACGTGCTTCACGCTTCCCAGCTGGATGCATGGCCAGTTGGCCACACCCAGGGGCGGACCTAGTCAAAACGGCGCCCGGGGCACCCAATAGAAGTGCGCCCCCAAGGGAGCCCAGGTCCACCCACCAGAAGCAGCCCCGGGTAGACCTGGGCTCCACGGAGCCCAGGTCTACCCATTGGGACCAGCCACGGGTAGACCTGGGCTCCCATCGAAAGAGCCCAGTTCTACCCATTAGAAACAACGGCTGGTAGACCTGGGCTCCCCTTGAGGGAGCCCAGGTCTACTCGCGGCTGGTCCCAATGGGTAGAACTGGGCTCTGGAGCCCAGGTCTATCCGCGCAATGTTGTGGGGGCAACTGGCGCCCCCCTAGATGGCCCCAAGATGGCGCCCAGGGCTCGTGCCCCCCTGCCCCCCTAGATCCGCCACTGGCCACACCCTTTCAACTAGCACCAATGCTGGAGACCAGCGAGGTACGACGACCCCCTTTGGGATGGACTTCAAACTTCTTGGGTCCCTCCCTTGGAGACAGAGACACCCTAACAGGCTGCTAACCCCTTCTGTGTCCTTTTTGTGTCCCAAGACGGGGCAGAGCCACCTGTCGTTGGCCAGGCCATACACTTGGACAAGCCTATTCCATGTCGATCCTCCTGGGCTTGGAAAGGCTCCATCTAACAGTTGGCAACTGTGTCTTGTGGACGGCCAGGAGGAGGACTAAGTGCCATTGGAAGGGCTGGGTAGCAACCCTCCCTGTACCAGGAAGAGTGGGATCCAAGCAGCGAGCCTAGGAAGGGGGGGGCTTCCAAGGGAGTGGGGCTCAGCTGGGTGGGGAACAAAGACGTCCAGTCCGGAATTCTCCAGGTTCGGTGCAAAAAGGCTGGGTGGCTCTAAGGCTGTGCGATGGAGGCAGGGGAGCACTCGGTGGATCCAAGGGGAACTGCGCCTTGGAAGGAACCTGCACAGGGCAAGAGAAAGACCTCTGGTTGAAACAACTGGCTCGTCTTTGCGCCATCAGTAGCTCTCCACTGCTCAGCTCATGCATGTAACTCGAGGTGCAATCCTATACCCTGTGGACAGTGATGTCATGCAGGGGGAACGCGGGGGAACTCAGTTCCACCAGTTAAAATTAGGGCTGACTCTGCCCACTTCACTCTCCCTCCCCCCCTCCCAATTCCTCTGCAAAGAGCTTTTCTTCTTGGTTGGCCGGCACTCAGAGGGTTAAAGGGAGCGAGTCCGGATTCCTAGGGGGGCGAAGGCAGTGATGTCATTCAGGGGGAATGGACCAGAACGGGCGTTCCGGATCCTAACGGGCTCCGTGGCTGGTTCCGGGTTCCCGACAAGTGCCAATCAAAAGTGAGTTCCTGTTCCTAAATCATTTGAATGACACCACTGCCTGTGGATTAGCAAGGCCGGCCGGCCTGTGCCAAATGTGGCACAGTATAGGCGAGGCTGGCGCCTCCCCATGGCAAGGGCAAGGTGGGTGCGTGCCCACCTCCCGGGCAGGCATGCCTACCGACCTGTCCACCACCCGCCCAGAAGCGCCCTACCTCCGCCCCGATCCACGATGGTGCCTCCCTTGCGCCGGCGGGCTTCGGCCAACGCAAGGGAGGCACGGCGTGGCATGGCGTGGGCACAACGGGACTGCCGCGGGCGGTCCCGTTGCCTTAGCGCTGATGCGGGGGTGCAAATCGGCGCTCCCGCATCAGCGCTAAGTGCACGGCATCGACGCAACCCTTACGTCAAGATCTGGATTGTAAGCTCATCGGGGCAGGGTCCCATCTATCCCCTCTGTGTCAAATATCCTGCGCACTGATGGTGCTACATAAACAGCAACAGCTGATCTATGCGCAAAATGACCCCCGGCCACCTGCAAGGGTCATTTCTCCGGCTGCGTTTCCGAAGCCACTCACCAGCTCCGAGATCCTTCTATCTCATCCTGGTGGATAAACCTAGGGAGGATTTTGAAAAAAAAAATATTGCAGTCAATAGGCAGAAAGGATGAATTCTGTCTTTTTGCTAATCAACCCCAGGCTGGGACAGTCTGTCCCCTCCAGCCTCAGTGACATGCTGGACCAAAGCCGCCCCCAAGCAGATCTCGTCCCAGAGTGCCAGGCGCCAGCAGACAGCGCCGTCCAGATGACAGTTGTCCCATCACGTCATGTGGCATTAAATCATCCCCACTGCCGAGAGTTGTAATAATGCCTTAGGGGGATCCGTCTTTGCTTCCACCAAAGCAGTGAGGTTGCAACCCTGTTCATACTTTCCTGGGACTAAGCCCCATTGGACACAATGGGACTTACTTCTGAGTAGATGCGCACGGGGCAGCATGGCAAGACCATGCGCCAATCCTCCCCTTTAAGAAACGTTGAACCAAATCTGTGCTTCCCAAACTGGATGCACATGCAAAATCTTCAATCTGGCATAGAAATAGGACAGCTTTTTTTTTTTAAGTTACTAGTCCTCAAGCTTGAAGAAAAACTGGAATATACTGGAACTTACGCCGGATGGAGCTGCGCAGAGGCCCTAGTTCTTCCTCATCCAGTTCACCCGTCCTTGGAAAAAGAAAAGTCTGTCATGCCACATTGCTACAACCCTCTTTGGAAGGGACCCAGTTCACCCCGGAACATAGTTTAGCCTCAACATTAACCCTTTTCTATGCACCCTTCCAGGAGGTTCTCTGTTCCTCTAACTAGAGCATTTTGCACAAGAGCAAAGCTATAGCACCCCCTGATGGCAGACAAAAGGAATAACAAGTCTGCGTGCAAAAAGGCTCTCATTGCTAAGATTGACCGCAGGACATTAAGAGAAGCTTGCGATGGGGGATGGCTCTTTTTACTCCTCCTGCTGCTCGTCCGCAGCTACACTCTGTGGCTCCTGAGCGCAGGCCTAGATCCAACAGATTGAAACTCGAGGGAGATTTAGGATAGACAAAAGGAAGGAAGCATTTGGGGCTCTTCAGCCTAGAAAAAAGGTGCCTGAGGGGGGACATGATTGAGACATACAAAATTATGCACGGAAGGGATAGAGTCGATAAAGGGATGTTCTTTTCCCTCAAAGCACCAGAACCAGGGGACATCCGCTAAAACTGAGGGTTGGGAGAGTTAAAACAGACAAAAGGAAATACTTTTTTACCCAGTGGGTCATTAATCTGTGGAACTCCTTGCCACAGGAGGTGGTGATGGCATCTGGTCTGGATGCCTTTAAGAGGGGATTGGACGGATTTCTGGAGGAAAGGTCCATCGTGGGCTATAGGCAATGATGGATTGTGCAACCTCCTTACAAAGGTGGAGGGCTACTGGTACCAGGTGCAAGGGAGTGGCAACAGGATGCAAGCATCTTGTGGTCTTGTGTGCTTCCTGGGGCACCTGGTGGGCCGCTGTGAGATACAGGAAGCTGGACCAGATGGGCCTTTGGCCTGATCCAGCGGGGCTCTTTCTATGCCCTATGTTCCTAAGGATTTCCCAACAGTAAGAGCTGTCTAGAACTGGAACAGTCTCATGGACAGCCCCTCATTGGAGATTTTCAAGCAGAGGAAAGATGGAAAACATCTTTCCATGGCCAACAGTAAGGGATGTTGTAATAGCTGCCTGCCCTAGGCAGGGGTTGGACTAGATGACCTCTAAGCTCCCTCTCCACTCACTTACCCAGTGGCATTATTACAGGGAGGCAACACTAAGTTTTGCAGGAGGCTCAACTCCCGTGTTACATGTCCCCTGCCCCTCGCCTCCAGAGCCATTCACGGTTCGAAGAGCAAAGCCTCCAAGCCAGCTCTCCAAGCCGCAAATGGCTCTGAAGGCGAGGGGGAGTGGCTGAGTTACACAGGAGTTCAGGTTCCTGCAAAACCTAGTTTTGCCCCCCCCCCGTGGGAATGCCATTGCATCTACCCAGTGAAGCTCTTCAGGAAATTTACCTTTGTTGCTGGTTGAACTTGCAACGACAGCGCCGGCCTGGGGGGAAAAAAAGCAAGTCAATGAACAGTGGAAGTTCCACGCAGCAAGCACTGGCCAGGAGGCAGGACTCCCATGTCCCAGCCAGTCTGCTTCTTGGAGGGTAGCACTGACTAGTGGTCAGAGCAGACCACAGCCCACATTGAAGAGGAACCATGGCTCCGAGGGTGAGCATCAAATGCTTGGCATGTAGGTGGTCCAAGATGTAATTCTTGGAGCAAACACTCCCTTCCCCCCGAGGTGACCGCCAGCAGTATCCCGGCAGCCCCAAGATCCAGCGGTCACCATTCCAGCGCTGCTGGAGCCAGGGGCATTAGGCAGTTCAGGATTGGGCTGTGAGCTGAGAATCAGGACCGCCTCACTCACATCTCACTTCTGCCATGAATTTGGGCAGGCCACTACATTCTCATCCTCAGTCTTCCCCATCTGTAAAATGGGTACAATAAATGGCCTGCTTTACAAGGTTGGTGTTAAGGACAACATCCAAAAGATACAGGTAAAGCATTCTGCATACTCAGGGAGCGTTCTGGGTCTGCAGCTGAAAACCAGGGTGGGGAAAACGGAGTTTCTTCATTCTTCCCCTTTTGGCAGTTTTCTCTGCAAAAATTTCCCCAGATGCTTTTCAATCCAATAGGGCAAAGATGTAAGTACCTGAAGGGTGTGGGGGTGGACCCATGAAAATAGCAGAAAGACTGCCAGAGGGTAAAGGGTTAAGAAGTCCCCTGTTCCCACCAGCTAAGGGATCCGGCACCCAGAGAACAAATTTTTTTAGCATCCTCCAGGGCAGTGCGCAACCTCCTTGCGCCTCAGAACTGCTCCTGAATGCGCCTCCTAGTGCATCCCATGCCTTGGGTTCCACAGTCAGGTTGGCACCCCTTCAAGGCATGATACCTGGGCAATATACCCCCCCGCCCTCTTAGCTATGCTGCTTCCCACATCCATTTTGCATGCAGATTTCAGCCTATGCATGTTGGCTGCATTTAAGCACAGAAAAAAAAAAAGGAACAAAATGCACAGCGCATGGCACATAGTCTGGCTTTAGCTCTGTACAAAGCAGTTTCAAAAGTGTGCATTTGGGCTTGGGATGGGGAGGGTTTGGGGGAGAAATCTACTCACTGAGTATAATAAGAATGCCGAGCAGGAACAAGGCCACGGCAAAAATTAACCCTCCGATTCTCAGGGACTGGTAATCTGGAGAGGAAGAAGGAGGCAGTGGTTGTTTCAGATTGAGAACACAACTCTCAGGGCGCAATTTAATTCTAAATTTGGCCAGCACAGTTAGGCCAGCAAAGTTTGACCGGCACGAGGACCACTGTAAAGTGTGTTTGGACCACTCTCAGAGTTAGGGAGGATGGTGCATGTTTGTGTGCTGGCCTCTCTGACTCCAAGAGTGGGCCAAACATACTTTATGGTGTCCCTTGTGCTGGCCAAACTTTGCTTTATTTACCTCATATCTACCTCAGAAGTTTACCTCAGAAATTTACCTCAGAATGCCAGATACAAGGGAGTGGCATTTGGACCACTCTCAGAGTCAGGGAGGATGGCGCGCGTCTGTGTGCTGGCCTCTCTGACTCCGAGAGTGGTCCAAACATACTTTACAGTGTCCCTTGTGCTAGCCAAACTTTCCTGGCCTAACTGTACCGGCCTAAGTCCAGGTTAAGATTGCGCCCCCTGTTTGCTACATCACGACATGGCCCAACTAGCTTTTTCCAAACCAGGCAGGGAAGTAGCCAGAAGAGAGCTAAAATACCCCCACATCTCTGTGCTGTCAAACACGCAAGTACAACCTCAAGCAGGGGCGCCGAGCCCATTCATGATGCCTGCTGAGGGCCAGAGATGAGGTCATAAAGCAGGAGGTGATGTCATTAAGCAAGTCATGACCAGGAAGAAGCTCCCTTTTGCTCACTTGGGAACTCATCAGCTCGCATTACATGGCAGAAGAGAAAATACTCCAATTGTCACTATATTGGGCAGAAGATTTAGTCGAGAGGGTTAATGATGCCTCCATTTGCCTGAAGATAAGAGCTGAAGATCTGAAGGTCGCCAGTTTGGGACAGCCGGAAGTCTCTGTGAGCGGCAGACCTCGTTAATTGCGACTGATTAACAGCTGAGCTTCGGCTGCCTCGTGTGAGGGGGAGTTGTGCCGAAGTTCAGCCGCTTCTCTGGTGGGAGCAGGGAAGCCATTTATCAGCCAGCAAGAAGACAAACGGGTGGCCAGAAAGAAGGACTAAATCCAGAAAGATCCATCTGTATGTGTGTAGTTCTTGAAAGATACAACATTTCTGTATAAATTGTAAAAACCTTCAGGTTTCTGAATAAAGTCTGCCCATGTAAACCGCCTTGAGTTATAGTCATTAGAGAAATCTGGTGACCTAAGAAAGGCAGTATATAAATCCAAGTATTATTATTATTATTATTATTATTATTATTATTATTATTATTATTATTATTATTGTTATTATATTTCCAAGATATGGGAGAGCCTCATTGTCATGTGCGCTGCCCTTTCAGCAGTGACACCCCAGCACAGCTGAGAGCAACTCGTTTATTATTATTAACTCACCGTAAGTGAAGGGATCATTTGTCAGCTCCTTCTCTGGTTCTGAAAGAGATGGACACGGACACACACCAGAGGTGATTAATTATAGGGGTAAGCTTCAGTCTGCCCCAAAAACACTCAAGTGAAACTTACAGGCTTTAGGATTTCACTTCCCTAGTAATGATAAATACATCATTGACAAAGCTTCCTAAACGACCTTGGGCCGGCCACTCTCTCTCAGCCTCCCCAACCTCACAGGTCTGTTGTGAGGACCACAGGAGGGGAGATTGCCCTACCCTGTTCGACCACTGATGGTGCAGCGTTCATAATAACCTTTTCAGTTACAAACAGTGGCATAGCTAAGGCATTTGCTACCCAGGGCAAAGAAGCTTTTGTAGCACTCCCCACGCTGAAATCAAATTTAATTTATTAACCAGAAAATTAATCATGAATCTTTCTTAATATTAAGTCTTAATATTATTTATTATTCCTGATTATTAAGTAATTATTAATTAATATTTTTTTCTGGTTATTTGGCCATACCTTTTGATAGCATGCAGATATTCCGACTTGGTTTGTTTCCTTGCATTCTGCATTAAATTCCCTTTCCAATGATATATAACACGATGGTATTATTTGTACATACCAAGGTTTTTGCCATTTGGGCCACTAGTGTCAAGCTCAGCTTGTGCCCCCCCCTAAAGCTTGTTGCCCAGTGCAATCGCACCTCCCTGCACCCCCTTAGCTACTCCACTGGTTACAAACACCGTTCTGATAAGTGGGTTGCAAATGAACTCACTAAGATTGTACAGACACCGTGCAAGATTATGTAGGAAGTCTTTTTCGGTGTATAGGCTTAGCAGGGCCCTGGCATTTTCAAGGGCACGGTGCCCTCAGTTTCCCATACAGATCAGATGAACCAAGTTAGGACATTTGCCGTGCAGAGTCAGAACACATTTTCATCCAAACTCGGCATTCTGTCTGCCTGCAAATATCAGCCAGCCAGATGCTACAGGGGAATCCACAAGAAGGGCAGGGATGTACTAGCCATCTCTGTCTCCTGTTACTAGGCAGAAAAACTTATTAAATGCAGTGTGGCTTCATTCCAAGAAAAACCCCCACATTTTTTTAAAAAAACCAGTGGTCACCAAACCTGCGACAGCCGTGCAGCGAAAAACCCTTCCCCACCCCAACACTTCCTGTTCCGTTTAAGCGCAGCTCCATTTCCAAGCGGATCTGGTGGCAGGGGCACTCTGGGCAGTCGCGTCTATCGCCTGGCCGTCCCAGAAGGCTGTGCAGCATTGACACGACTGGAGCATCCCCACCACCAGATCAGCTTGGAAATGGAGCGGCACTTCCACCAAACAGGAAGAGCCGCTCATAGAGCAGAAGGGTTTTTTTTTCCAAACCGCACATCTGGCCCATGGACCGGGTTTTGGAAAGCCCTGTTGTAAATCAACTATTGCAGTTCTTTAAAAAAAAAATTCAGCATGTATAGCGACTGTCGGCAGAGGTGTCTCCACATTCTCCCCATCCTCCACCTTTACCTGCAATTGCAGATCCCAGCATGATCCCACAAAGAGGCAGCAACATCCATGGACCCATGGTAGTCCTGGGGAAGACATAAGAGAAAGGACGGTCAAGACTCCTGGCTAGGAGGATCTTGTGGGATCACCAGGCAGCTCAGAGACGTACCTAGAGGGGGATCACAGCACTCAGTTTTGCAAGCACCCCCTCCTCCTCCTCCTCCTCCTCTTCAGAGCCATTCAGAGCCAACGTAGCCTCCGTTTTGCTCTAGCCACTGGGAATGGCTGAGAAGCAGGCGAGGGAGGTGTCTAGAATAGCCAGGTGGAAAGGGAAAGGGATGGGGGGGGAGGAATTGGTTCCTGGAACAGCTGGCGCTGGACCCTTTATTTCACATGCTGCAATGCTAGCTGGCTCTAGGAGAGGGAGGGCAAAGGCCTGTTTCTATAGCGATCGCCTTTTGCAGCTCTGAGCATTGCTGCGCAATGTTTGCAGACGATAGCTTGTCTCTAGGTGCCAGGGCCATTTCAGGGCTTTTTTCTTCCCTGCCTGGTCAGCGACCTTCTAAAGGCAAAAAAAGAAAAGAAAAAAAGATACTACTGTATTACAGCCAGGATATGTAGGTCACAGTGTGACTATAAAACCCCACAAAATTCACCGCCTGCGTCTGCAATGGGCCCCAGGCACAAATGGTCAATAGCGCTGTTGTTGGGACCAGTCCTGTCCGGCCGAGGCAAAATCTCAGAGCTCTGCATGCCAAATGCAGCCTGGATTCCTCCCTGCCTTCCTGCTCCTGGGAGGTGAAAAGGAAGATGGGAACAGAGTGCCACAGGAAGTGAGGAGGAGGAGAGCAGAGCGGTGGGCTAGAATGTCTCCCCTGCCCTGAGGGGCTTCCGGAGTCGCACAGAGCTCTTCAGCAGGCAATGAAAGGATGGGGGTGCGGCTAGAAAGCTTGCATGCTCAGACATCTTCTTAAAAAAAATAATCAGCACTGTCCTTTTTGCAATGATAAGGTCGTTACGGTAAAGTCGCTTCCTCGTGCTTCCAAGCAGGGCCTGCAAATAAGGAGACGGCGTGCAAGTCCCCCTATGATTCCAAAAGGCTAGGATTGCACTCTGAGTGGATGGTTGCAGAGGCAGACCTAAGGGAGGGCAAAGCTCTAAGTTTTGCAAGAAGCCTTACCTTGCAGTGGAAATCACTCCTCTCCTGCACCGTTTTGGCCAATCCTCACAGGGAAAAGCAACATCTTGGCGTTGCTTACTGGCTACAGCAGCAAGGGAGAGGAGGGATTTACATGACAGGGCAAGGCTCCTTGCAACACTTAGAGCTTTGCCCTCCCTGTAGATCCGCCTCTGGATGGTTGCTTTTCTAGGAGAGTATTAGGAATAAATATTGAATTAAAGTCAAAGGAGTAATCCAATGACCAAGAAAGGTGGTATACAAATACCGGTGTTGTTGTTGTTGTTGTTGTTGTTGGTGGTGGTGGTGGTGGTGGTGGTGGTGGTGGGGAAGAGCACAGACAGGGCAAAGTGCATTTGGGGAAGTGAGGCTGACCCTTGCCCCACATGCTGGAACCAAAACATGGATGGATGATAATGAAGAAAAGAATTCGGGGCCTGCGAAAAGCTCGTTCTAGCAAAACATTGCAGCACACCCAGAAGATGCTTATGCCAGAGGAAAGGAGAAAAGGAAGACTTGGCTGGGCACTGGGCACCCTCTGGAGCCGGTAGCATTTACAGCTGCCGGCCCCCAGCTGGACTTTCTGTCCTCCCCTGCCCACCCCTTTAATCCCCGCTGTTTGTTTCTGTAGCCAGGAGTTACGCCTGCCTTGCCCGGCTGCTCGGCAACCAGACCCCAGGCCCAGCAGGAGGACGCATTCCTGGAGCCGGGGCTGCTTGGCAGCCTGGGCTCCTTCCAAGAGGGCCAGCCCAGCCATCGCTCAAGGTGGGGCGACAGTCTCCAGACCACTGATGGCAGCTGAGCCTCCAGGGCGGCGTACAGCCAATTGTCTTGTCGCCTTTTTGGTCAGTGACCTTGTCGTGTTCTCAGAGCGCAATCCGAACCTGGAGCGAGGCCGGCACAGGTAGGCCAGCAAAGTTTGGCCGGCACCAGGGACACCGTAAAGCACGTCTGGACCACTCTCAGAGTCAGGGAGGATGGCGCACGTCCATGTGCTGGCCTCTCTGACTCCGAGGGTGGTCCAAACATGCATTACGGTGTCCCTTGTGCCAGCCAAATTTTGCTGGCCTAACTGTGCCGGCCTCACTCCAGGTTTGGATTACATAAGAACATAAGAAGAGCCCTGCTGGATCAGGCCAAAGGCCCACCTAGTCCAGCTTCCTGTATCTCACAGCGGCCCACCAGGTGCCCCAGGGAGGCATGAGACAACAAAACAAGATGCTTGCATCCTGTTGCCACTCCCTTGCACCCGGTACCAGTAGCCCACCACCTTTGTAAGGAGGTTGCACAATCCATCATGGCCTATAGCCCACGATGGACCTTTCCTCCAGAAATCCGTCCAATCCCCTCTTAAAGGCATCCAGGCCAGATGCCATCACCACCTCCTGTGGCAAGGAGTTCCACAGATTAACTACCCGCTGGGTAAAAAAGTACTTCCTTTTATCTGTTTTAACTCTCCCAACCCTCAGTTTTAGTGGATGCCCCATCATACGATCAGCGCATATTAAGGGTGTGTGTGTGTGTGTGTGTGTGTGTGTGTGTGTGTGTGTGTGTGTGTCCAGCCAGCATGCCACCAGTTGGATTATTAGTTTCTTAAAGTCTTTGCACCCTTTTCCCCTGGGATGCAAGGTGGTCACTGACAGGAGACGCTGTGAAGACGTTGTGTTTTGTTTCAGACGGCAAAACAATCAGGGTCCTCTTGACCTCCCAGTGTTGAGCTTCAGAGGGGAAGGAAGTTGTTGTTGGGGGGGGGATGACGACAAGGCACAGGGTCAGCCCAAGACTTCCTGCAGTCCGACACGGCATGCCAGATGCTACCTTCCCCTTACCTGGCGATGTTCCAGCCCCTGCTCCTCCCACTTCCTGAATTGGAAGAGGATGAAGAGGACAGGAAGTGCGGAGGAGAACAACGGACTACAAGGCGGGTGAGGCTGTTCTCTCCCGATACACATATTGCTTGTCAATCCTCAGCAAACCCCAATCCCGAATGCTCCAGGGGCCACTTGCCTGGCGTCCCACTGCATCCCCTCTGTTTCCTCCCCACCCTGTTTTTTTTTCAATCCCCTTGTGGGTCTGGAAGGAGGAGAGGAAGCCACCACAATGCAGGGAGGGGCTGCAGCCATCAGGCCAAGCCAAGGCTTGGCCTGCAGAAGTCTCAATCTCTTGCATCTCCAGGCAGGGCAGAGAACAATTCGGGTGTGGAGCTACTGCCAGTCCATGCCCACAAGAGTGAACTAGACAGACCAAGGGCAGACTCTGATGGGCAGCTTGGTCTTCGCCTTCTTCAGAGCGCAATCCTCAGCTGGAGTTAGGCTGGCACAGTTAGGCCAGCAAAGCCTGGCTGGCGCAAAGGCCACCATCAAGTGCGTTTCAACCACTCTCGGAGGACGGTGCGCGTCAGTGTGCTGGCCTCTCTGACTCCAAGAGCGATCCAAACATACTTGACGGTGTCCCTTGTGCCGGCCAAACTATGCTGGCCTAACTGTGCCGGCCTAACTCCGGGTTAGGATTGCGCCCTCACTTTCCTGCACCTCTGAAGAGCAGTTGCACAAATGTCCCCAGAACTAGCAGCAGGGTCCCATCCAGACTACATTTCCACCCAAGCCGTGATCCCAGGTTCAAGGGAGTGGCAACAGGATGCAGGCATCTTGTTGTCTCGTGTGCTCCCTGAGGCACCTGGTGGGCCACTGTGAGATCCAGGAAGCTGGACTAGATGGGCCTTTGGCCTGATCCAGCGGGGCTCATGTTCCTTGCACGGGTGAAGATTCGGGTCCACCCCCTCTGCTTCATTACCTGTGCATGCCTCCACCAAGACCTGCCAATTCGGGTATGTTTCCGCATGCAAAGCTGTGATCTTATTCCCCCCACCAAAAAAAAACAAAAAAACCCTACTCAACTCCCCTTCCTATGCTGACCTTTTCACCTACAAAGGAGTCTGGGCCTCTGGGATATTTCAGCAAGAGATAACAGCAAGCTAACAGTTAACACACCCTGAGTTCTGAGAAAGGAACACACTCTTATCTAGCTGGGTTAGGAGGGAGGGAAATTAAGAGAGCTAAGTTTGTCTGCCTTGGCTCCAGGACAAGGGAGGGAAGGAGAGTAGCATAATGTGTGCTTCTGCAGGGAAGAAGGTGTGATAAACGAGGCAAGACAGCAAGACCAGGAAACCTGGTGGAAAGCAGAGTTCTGCTGCATCGCTTTGCAGTGACCCCCGCTCCAAAATCCCCCTGGCTTGCTGTTTGGCAGCCCCATCTAATTATACCAAGGCTGGCAGGCTGCTGGAGTTATAAATATCGCCCACACTCAATCCCCCTGGAATCCAGGCCCCATAGCTGGTATCAGTACTAAGCCACTGGCAGAGGGTGTCTTGGGACAATCAAAGGACAGCACTCAAGCCTCAACCTTGCGCACCACTCCCAAAGTCATGGGAGTGGGGGGGGGGCGGACGCAGCGAAGAGGCTGAGAGTGTTGCACAGGCTTGTACACTCTAACCCAGAGGTTTGACAGGCACCTGCTGGAGATGCTCTAGGAGGATTTCCTGCTACAGGCAGGGGGTTGGACTAGATGACCTTGTGGGTCCCTTCCAACCAGTGATGTCATTCGGGGGGAACAGACCAGAACGAGCGTTTCGGATCCAAACGGGCTCCGTGGCTGGTTCCAGGTTCCCGACAAGTGCCAATCAAAAGTGAGTTCCTCTTCCTAAATCATTTGAATGACACCAACCCTTATGATTCTATGAACTCAGTGGTTCTTAAACTGTTTAGTACCAGGACAAACTTTTTTTAAAATGACACTCAATGAGGACCTGCTGAGCTTTACGAGACTAAGAGCGCACTCCTAACCTGGCACAGCTAGGCCAGCAAAGTTTGGCCAGCAGAAGGGACACCATAAAGTATGTTTGGACCACTCTTGGAGTTCAGAGAGGCCAGCAGACAGACGTGCGCCCTCCTCCCCGACTCTGAGGGTGGCCAAATGCACTTTACGGCGGCCCTTGTGCTGGCCTCACTGTGCCGGCTTAACTTCAGGTTAGGATCGCGCTCGAGGACATCTCATTGAAATTTCAAAGATTACGAGAGACTTCAGGGTTCCACAGAACTCCGTCTGAGCACCGCCAGCACAGAACACTTCCTCCAGGGACCACGCTGGCGGGAATGTGTGACGCGGGAACGTGGCTGTGGCGGTACAAGAAGCAAGCCATTGTTTAAAAGCAGCAAGCCAGCAATACAGGCCAGTCAATATAGGCCTATTATGTGCTGCGTGCGTGGGATGACCCCAATCTCCTGTTCAAGCATCATCCTCTTCTGAGTTCCCTTCTCTCAATGCCAGCTGTTTGGAATTGCACCCCCCCCCCACACACACACACACCGGCAAGCCTCATGTACATTTTTCAACAGACCCAAATGCAACAGGTGAAGCCTTTCCTGGCACAGAGGTACAGGGCAATATTAGGGATGGGTTTTATTGGCGATATTTTTTTTCCCCAAAGCGTCTGGATTAAAATAGCAAATTCATTTTAAAGGCTTTATAAGTGTACTAGGTCGATGATGCAGGTCGATGACGCAGGTGATATTGTGTGAGCAGATGCAGCCACAGTATTCTTTCGAATTGGAAAAGAATCTATTCTAATTTCTGGGAAATACCTTAATCACCGAAAATGCGCTGTTTTGTGTTTTTATTCAGATATTTTAACGCCCCCAAAGGCAGTGTTTTGTGTTTTTATGCGGTGTTTAATGAAAAAAAAGCATGCCTGGCAATAGTGTAGCCAAGGCATCTGCTACCCAGGGTCAAAGAAGATTTTGAAGCCCCCCCCCCCCGACAAAATCAATTTGAATTGATTGATTGATTAAAAAGTTTTTTCTGGTTAATTGGCCATAACGTTTGATAGACTACAGATATTCCAACGCAGTTTGTTTCATTGCATTCTGTATTAAATTACCTTTCCAATGATATATAACATGATGGTATTATTCATACGTATCAAGATTTTCACAATTTTGGCCACTAGTGTTAAGCTCAGCTTGCTACCCCCTACCGCTTGTTGGCTGGTGCAATTGCCTCTACACCCCCCTTAGCTATGCCACCGGCACAGCAAATGTTGGGGCAGGAAACTTCACCTAAGCATATTCCACAGCCTTCAAAAGCACCACACGCCCCTCAAAAAGAAGAGAGAACAATAACTTGTTCCAATAGTTACTCACACATATGCTGCCTCTATACACAACCCGCTCAATCAATCAATCAATCCATCCATCACTAGTATTTATATACCGCTTTTCAACACAAAGTTCACAAAGCGGTGAGCTCACCAATTATTAATCTCCGTACGCGCACAGTGTTATGGGTGCATGGAGCATTATTGGCACATCGAGCATTATGCGCAATCCATGCGCACCCTGGTTCTGACTTTTGGAGAGGTCGGTTCTGCACGTTCACTTTTCAGACAAGTGCTCCGTTCTGCAAAGAGCCCTCGAGGCTGAGCCACTTCTCCAGCTGTCCCCCGCAGGGCTCCGAATCAACCCTTCTCATCCTGTTCCAATTCAGCAATGACCCCTGGACTTCTCCCAGAGTGACCTACCCAGAACTTCCCGACCGTTTTCTAAAAGAGGCACATCGCGCTCCCGCAGAGGCCTTGGGAACAGGCTCCCCAGTCTCTCCCCACCCCCGGAGGGAAAAGGCTGCAGTTCTCCGCTGCAGAAGCCTCTGATGTTTTTATAACGGTTTTCAAGAAAATTCCAACCCATAACTTCATGCTCATCTCCGTCGGAACTTTCCAAAATACCAGTTCCCCAGAGAGAGGGGCGGGGGAGAAAACGTTTGGCAGAATATTTCGGTGCCCTTTCCCCCCCCTTTTTTTTCCAAGGGGAAAGTCCTGTAACTTTGGGAAGGGGGCGGGAGAAAGAGGGAAACTTGACCCTGCCCCAGATTCTGAAATCTGGTCTGAAACAACAGAGCTCGATCTGCTGGAAATTGACCAGGAAATTCCACGCCTGACCCTAAAAGTTCCTTGTAAAGGATTTCCCGAAGTCCTACCTGCGATCTTCTCAGCACGACCCACACGGGCACCCCTCGGGCTTCTTAACACCCCCCCCCCTTTTGCCACGCGGTTCCGGGAGCTCACCTCGCTGCGCGCGCCCCCCGCGGTGGGTCCCGATCTGCGGTCAACAAGCCCGGTCCGCCTCCGCCCGCCCGCCCGCCTGCCCGTCCGAGAGTGCCGCGGCGGACCTGCGCCTACCCGGGTGGACGTGAGAGGCACAGCTGCTGGCCCCGAGCGGGGAGAGGCGGGGGCGGGGGCGGGCGCGCCGAGGGGCCGGCGAAGGCGAGGCTGCCTGCGCAGATCGGCGGCACCAGCGCGCGGATCGCGGGAGCGTGTGAATGCGCCCGCACTGGCACGCGTGTCGTCGGAACACAGCGCGTGTTTGCCGCGCGTGAACTCCTGCCCGGCCCGGTCCCCGCCTTGTTGTTTGTCAGAGTCTCTAAAACGTGGCTTGCCGAAATGTTTTGACGCTGGGCTCTCTGGGCCACGCCTCCTTCATCCCGCCCTGCTGGAGGGCCTGCCTCTCTCCCCCCCCCCGTCCCCTCCCCTCGATCTGCCTGTCCTGTGGGGCCAGCGCCCTTCCCCCATCTCCCTCTTCTCGATTTGGGTCGGGAATTTGGTCACTGGGACAATTCGTGATGAACTGGCGTGACGCGACCGCATCGAGCAGCCCTTTTATATTATTATTATTATTATTATTATTATTATTATTATTAACGAAACACAGTCAGTAGAAATTATTTATTATTATTATTATTATTATTATTATTATTATTATTATTATTATTATTGCCACTATAGGAAGGATGAATAATCGAGCAGCCCTTTTATATTATTATTATTATTATTATTATTATTATTAATGAAACACAGTAAGTAGAAATTATTATTATTATTATTATTATTATTATTATTATTATTATATACACAGTCAAAATGATAAGAAGATCACAGATATCACAGACTGGCCTTTTAATTGGCAATTCAAGCTTTAACCAAGATTACTACTACTACTACTATTGCCACTATAGGAAGGATGAATCAGTCTAAACAAATGACGCTTTCCTGATCTTTAGGAACAAACTCCTGCAATTTTTTGCTGAACATATTTCACCAGCACTACCATATTTTTCTACCGCCCTTCCTCCAAGGAGCTTAGGGGTGGTTCGTGTAGGGTTTTTTTTTTTTTTTTTACTTCTCTTTGCCCCCACAACAACTCTGTGACGTAGGCTCAAAAGGACAGCCCAAGTGCTTGCTTACAGGTGTGCCCCAATATCCACTGGTTCAGCATCTATGGTTTCATTTATCCGTGGAAACCATGGATACTGGGATGCCTATCAAAAAAGACAGAGGAACAATGAACAACCTTTTTGCAGCAAAACCACTGATGTCCCCCTATCTTTAAAAAGGCACCCCCAGTATCTGCGGTTTCAGGCATCCACGGTGGAGTCCGGAACAGAACCCAGGGGATACCGGGTCATGCCCATATTTATTTATTCACACTGTAGCATGTCTCTTTGAGGCTTCTCACTGAGCCTCTTACACAAACCACAGCAAAGGCAGTTTGGTGTAATGGTTAGAGCCTTTGTGTAGGCTTGGCAAAATCTGGCTTCAGTTCCCCATTTAGCTGACTGTGTGGCCTTGGGCTAGGTGCTTTCTCCCTCTAGCCTACCTGGGGTGGGGGGAGTTGTGGCTGACGCAGAGAGCCCAAAAGAGTGGCAAATATACTGTGGGGCCTCCGCAATTACGTTGACCCCAATTTCCAGTTCAAATTCCTTCCAGCCCTCAGGCAAGGGAATTTGCCCCGTTAAAAGCATCGTTTAATTACCCTGATGGGGAGCACAGCAAGATAATAAAATGCCGTTGATCGTCAATTAATAAACATGGGAATGACCTTGACTGGAAGTTGAACATCAGGCTGTTAATGTCTTGCCTATTATATTAACCCGGCATGTCTGAGCCTCTTAGAAGGCTTTTATTTGCAGATTTTCACTTCAAATGTGAGTAGTCCCTTCTTTTCGCACTTGCTCAAATTCATCCCTGGGAAAATCTGTGGAGGTTGTGGGAGGATGCCGCAGAGATCCTCAGGAAGCCAGCAGAGTGCAGCAGGGAGTGCCCAAAGATCTCTGAATGCTGCAGAGCTCTTCCAGAGGCTGCAGGGAGCTTCAGAATGGCACCTGCAACCAGCATGGACCCCTTAAACAAGGCTAGCGGATGCTTCTGCCAGCCACTGTAAAAGGGTCAATGCTGGTCGCAGGTGCTATTCTGAAGGTCCCTGCAGCCTTTGGACGGTCTCTGCATAGTGGATAAGGAGGCAGAGGCACAGATAAAGAGGGAAATAGCAGTTCTGCCCCTTGCAGATAAGTGAATTCGCAGATAGCGAGTTTGCATCTAAAAAGGACTGACTGTATCTATTTCTCCCCCCTGCGCGCGCACACACACACACACACACACACACACACTCACCCATATCCAATGAGTAGTTCAGCAAATGACCAGTAGGGGGCAACCTATTTCAAGCTATGGAACCAAATGAGCACCTACCTGCAGGAGAGAAAGGATAGACTAACCTATGTGTGTTTTCTTCCAAGCCTGATTTGGGTGACCAGAGTTTTTATGGTCTGCTCCTGGGCCTTTCCTGGCAACCTCATGTGCAGAAATGACCCCCCCTTTTTTTTTTTCCTTCCTGGCATGGAACTCAATTCATGGGAAAAAGCTTCAGCTGCTGAACTGTGTCGAACTGCAGATAACCACACAGGGGCAGAGCCAGTAGAAAAGCTGGCAACCCTAGTTCTTTCCCTGCAAAGTGATGAGGTTGCCAACTGACCACCTGCCGCCTGCTCCTGTGCTTTTAACGGCACCCTGATCTGACTAGAACATCATGGAGATAATAATAATAAAGATAACATCGTAAATAAAGATAAATGGCGATAAAAAGCATTTTCGCCCGGTTATGTTTTCAGAGTAGGCACAAAGGCTTGATTCAAAAGTTGGCAACCTTAGAATGGCTGTCCCCAATTTCTCGCAAGGAGCATGCACAACGTTCCATTTGAGACTAATCGAGCCACATTTTTGCATGTAGGAGGACAGTAATAGTTCATCTGCTGGAATCGTTTCGTTGGTCTTTTATAGCTCATTTTCCTGCAGCGCTGAGAATAATCACAGGATCATCGAATGGGTACTAAATTGGTTTCCTAAAATGGGGATGCAAAATGATCCGACATGCTGGAAAGTATATAAATGCATGTTAGGGCACACCAGTGTTTGCTGGAAGCAAAATGGAAATGTACCGCCCTGAATTGACTTGATTTCTTTATTCCTCATTATGGTTTTGTTTTAGGCCGCAATCCTAACCACACTTTTCTGGGAGTAAGCCCCACTGAACACAATGGAACTTACTTCTGAGTAGACATGCCTAGGCTTGTGCTGTTAAGGTCTGCAGCCGCCGTAATACCCATTTACAAATACAACTGCCTAGCTGGCATAAATTGTGACTAAATGGTTGGCACTTTGCAGGAAAAGAGCCGCATTTATGAAACCCTCGCGGCAAAATTAATACAGAAAGTATTCAGATAAACATGACATTTTGTTTCGTGGTATTAAACAATTTTGGGTTTATCTACGAGACTTCAGCTGTCAAAAGCAGCCCAAAAGCTGTATTGGTTACAGTCTGTATTAGTGACAAATTCCACGATCCCCTTTAAAGAGCTGAAGTCTCTTCTGTCCTGGAGAAGATCAGTGGCCCTATTATATTTGAGACTCCTGCTAGTTAGTTCTTGTGCTCAGCATTTGGACCACTCTGTGACATTTGCATTCAAGGGTGGCCAATGTTTATAGTTGCAGGGTTGCCAGTCGTTTAGGGTTGCCAAGTTCTGAACCCCTGCAGCTGCCCCTTGCAGCAATATGGAGCTGCCATCAGTGAAGCTGCCTGATTGTTGAAGTTGGTGGTGGTGTGCCCATCTCTGCCCCCCAATTTCCCTCTAGCGCTCCTCTTTCTCCTTCCACCCTCTGGACTGGAAAAGGAAGAGAGGCCCAAGGCTGTGGCATAGCTAAGGCATCTGCTACCCAGGGTCAAAGAAGATTTTGTCCGTGTCGTAGGGTGTTGTAAGGTCACAAACAATTTGTCTTGTTCCTCTTTTCTGCCCCCGCAGACGTTGCAATTTTGATAGGCGCAAGTCAAATTGCAGGCGCCGCTGGCTATTCTGGGTACCGAGCGGAATGCCTTATCTACCCACAGAAACAGGCATGCTGAACACATGCTGAAAAAACAGGCATCTTGTTGTCTTGTGTGCTCCTGAGGCATTTGGTGGGCCACTGTGAGATACAGGAAACTGGACCAGATGGGCCTTTGGCTTGTTCCAGTGTGGCTCCCTCCCCACAGACAGGATAGCAATTTCTGTTTAATTTACCTCATCTTTACCTCAGAATTTTACCTCAGAAATTTACCTCAGAATGCCAGATACAAGGGAGTGGCAAAAGGATCCAGGCATCTTGAGGTCTTGTGAGCTCTCTGAGGCATCTGGTGGGCCTCCTTGAGATACAGGAAGCTGGACTAGATGGGCCTTTGGCCTGATCCAGCAGGGCTCCTCCTGTTCTAAAAACAACCACACGAGCCCACATTTGCTTTAGTATCACTCCAGACAAGGAGTCTGTGCCCTGCCTCTCTGTTTCCCCCAAAACACTTTCTGATCTCATTATCAAAGGTGTTCCTCATCCATATTCTTTTCCCCTCTGGGCTTGGCATAGCGGGGGGGGGTCAGATTTGGCTCTAGGACGTCCAGCTGCTGACCTTTATCTGTTACCCCAGCGATTTTCATCCGGTGTGCTCCAGCCTATGGGTGTGCTGCAAAAGCATCCTGCAAGACTTTGGGGGAGGGTCGTTTATTAGCAGGGCCCTTGAGGTGTGGGCCTCTTGCTGGCAGCACTGTGTGCCTTGTCGATCGTCCACAAACTTGGTGGTGTACCCCGAAACATTTAGTGCCTTGTCAGTGCACTGGGAGATGGTTGAAAATTGCTGCGTTAACAGCAGTCAAGTTGGATTCTTGCCCAGCTCCTGCAGTCCTCCCAAATCCTTTTCTTCCACCTATGGGGGCTCCCCAACCAATTTCTCTCCTCCACCTCTGTCACCCTTTGGCCTGGAGCTGCTCTGATCTCGAAGCCCAGGTCCTCTCCGTCCCTGGCCAGAGGCTTCTGCTGCCGAACAAAGCGAAGCTGTGTGCAGGGAAAGGCCGACGCCTGGGCGGGAATCCCAAGGCTCCGGGCCAAACAGCTGGGCCCATTGTGTTTGCCGGGTCTTTGCTGTGCTCTGTGCTTTCGAGCCTGGCATTTGGGGGTGAGAGGCTGGCCCGAGTAACCAGGGTGTCGGAGAGAGTGGAAACTCTCGGAGCTCTCCGGAGACTCCCTGAGGATGCAGAGGGGCCATCGGCCTCGCTGGTGTGGCTGCCAGATTTCCAAAGAGCTGTTGCCCCATACAAAAGGCTATTGAATGTTCTTGGCCCGTCCTCAATGCCAAAATTGCTGCGCCGGCAAAGCGGGCGATACAGACGGCTGTGTTTGACGGGGGTTCTGTGCAGCTTTGTCCCTCAAACATCTCGCTCGGTGTGGCACCTTCAGGTAAGACGTGGAGCCCCTTACGGAGAAAGAAGGCAAATAAATAGCCGCAGAGCTGGAAAAGCCGTTGAATTCTGGCTGCTTCCTCCTGATCCTTCATCGTAGCTCCGGCCGTATTGTGGCACTCATTACGGTGCCACCTTTTCAAAAGAACAACAAAAAACGTCTTGTTTTAATCAAAGGGATTTGCGCTTTTGAAATGCGTGCCGAATGCGTAGGCTTGGTAACTGCAGCGTGCGGCTAGACCCAGTGGTGTCATCTAAATGATTTAACAACAGGTACTCACTTTTGACTGGCACGTGTCGGGACCCGCCCACCGGAAGTGACGTCATAAGCCAGAAGTGATGTCGTGGCAGGAAGGGACATGAAAAAAGCCCTTTTTGAGGCCTCAGACGATTTTAAACTGACCCAACAGTTGCAACAGTATTCCACAGCACCCCCAGAACATGTTAAGGAGGCCTGGCATCATGTTAAAAAAACCCCAGAGCAACTCATTTTTCAGTGGCAAGGAAAGGCTCCGCTCGCTGCCTGCCTGCCTGCCTGCCTGACTCTGAGAACATGCAGGCAACTCAAACATGCAGGAAATTCAAACGTTGCAGAGGGCGGAGTCGACGAGTGGGTGGGTGAATGGGCGGGGCCAGCTGTAATCCTAGAAACCGGTACTCGCGTAACCCATGTACCCAGTGGTGTCATCCAAATGATTTAGAAACCGGTACTCACTTTTGATTGGCACTTGTCCAAATGCCAAACAAATAATGATTTAGGCCAGCTCAACTTCTAGAAACCGGTACTCGCGTAGTGGTGCGTAGTGGGTGCATGACATCACTGCATCTACCCCCTGCATGACATCACTGGCTAGACCACAGCAACAGGCTGATGCCCCACTTCCCTGCAGCACCGTCCTTTTCAGGCTTCCTTTGGAGGAGAGATCTCTGGAGAGAGATCTCCAGCTGCTCAGAGCCTGTGGGCGGTGCTTCTGTGATAAATAAATGCTGCAGTGGACTAGGCTATTTATATGGTTAGAATGACCCTTGAACCGCCTTCTGACCACCCCCTGTAAGATAATATACATCTTACAATGAACTCTTCGCAGGAGCTGTTCTAAGTGTATTTTATGGAGTGACAAACAGTACCAGCAGAGGGCCCCCTTGTACTGATGCAAGCATTTAACAGCGCTAGCATACTTGCTTCAAGAGAGGGATGTGGCGAAGATGGCACATAAACAAACATGTTCTTCTCTTCTTCTGTGTGGCAGCTTCTTAATGTTAAGAGCAGAGGTTCTCAAACTTTTTAGACCACGACCCACATTTTAGAAAGATACTTGTGTCGAGACCCACCGGAGGTGATGTCATTAACCTGGAAGTGATGTAATAGCTGGAAGTGACATCATCAAGCAGGAAGTGCCGTTCATTGTGACATAATCAAACGACAGTCCTGGAATGCAAAATGGCATTCTTGGACTGCAGCAATTGCATAACCATGAAGTGTCCCTGACAGGAAGCAAGTTGAGGACAAAATATTATGCAAAGCAGTGAACTAAAAGCACAATTAAAAACAAAACACCTTCATTTGAAAATTCAAACTCTCACAAAAGGAATATGGCAAGAGTCAGGTCTGCAGCTTCCAAGATGGCTGCTCCCAGCTTTCTGCAACCCACCCCTGACATCAGATCGCGACCCACCAAGTGGGTCCCGACCCACAGTTTGAGAAACACTGGCCATGAGTAACGGAAATGTTTGGCAATCCAACCTATGTTCTCAAAGGTGCCATTTGAAGCTGGCACATAAACTGAACTCTGGGGCAGAATTATGGGCAAAAGAGAGCTCGAGGAAGCGAGCCAAATTGTACACCATGGGAGGGAAGTTCTTCATTCCTGGGCACTTGGAAGCTGTTGATATACTTTGCCTCTCCATGCTCTCAAGACTTTTTTTTTAAGGTCCAAATAATGGTGAAAACATTTCCAGGATTTGTGGCTGGCTGGCAAGCAAGGAAAGAGAGACTGGCACCGCAGAAACAATGGGTTATTGCCATGGAGAGAAGTAAACAGGAGGGCATCCCAAGGAACGAAACAGCCTGAAGTTTATATTACAAGCTTGGGAAAGGGTGTGGTCCAATCTGCAGACGGTGAATGATCCGGGATCTGTTGGATCAAAAACAAATGAAGAAAATTCTGGAAAGGACGGAATTTGGGCACGTTACTGTTTTTTTTGCTGTTGTCCACCTCCTCGAGTGCGCCATTCATTCGGAGGGAACGCGAGGTAGAAACCATTCAAAGAAATACAGAATGTATTGCTGAGAGGAGATGACCAGTAGCATAGCAGGAATGGGGCACAGCGATAAGTACTACAGGTGAAGCAATGTGCTGTATACGCGTCCCCTGTCAATTACTGTTGGAGCCATTCCGGTGCTCATACCGGTGCATTGCTATCGCTCCCTGGAATGGCTGCAACGGCAAGTGGGAAGGGCTGTGTATGCAGTGCATTGCAGCACCTGCAATACTTACATTACTGTGCCACTCACCTGGCTACACTATTGCGGATGGCTAAACAAACCCATCAATTGATGGCTTTCTACATGTGACAGGTGTGTGTGTGGGGGCAGCGGCCGTGCACACCACTCTCCTGTCATCACGCACAATCTCTGGGTTGAAGAATGTACCAATCTCATGTACACTAACGTTTCCGAGCACAATCCTAACCTGGAGTTAGGCGGGCACAGTTGGGCTAGCAAAGTTTGGCCGGCGCAAGGACCACCGTAAAGCGCGTTTGGACCACTCTCGGAATCAGGGCGGATGGCATAAGTCTGTGTGCTGGCATCTCGGACTCAGAGAGTGGTCCAAATGCACTTTACGGTGTCGCTTGTGCCAGCCAAAGTTTGCTGGCCTAACTGTGCCAGCCTAATTCCAGGTTAGGATAGTGCCCTCACGCTCCAGGTCATGACCCACTGGTGAATCGCAATCTTATTTTTGGTGGGTTGCAGGAGAAGCCACGGGGCAAAATGGCACGCGGCCCAGAAGTCGCCAGCATGCGCCCCACGACACACTGCACCATTTCCATTTCACAACACGCTGCGCCAA
>JAJKFI010038605.1:0-30511 GCA_029204185.1 Lerista edwardsae | reverse complement strand
AGAGAGAGAGAGAGAGAGAGAGAGAGAGAGAGAGAGAGAGAGAGAGACTGGCCCCAGGTCTGTGCTGGCCAACTAAGGGCCCAATCCTATTCAACTTTCCAACACCATCGATGCAGACAGAATGCCACCCCAAGGAAAGGGAACAAATGCTCCCTTCGCTCGAGGAGGCCTCTGCGACTGGCCCTCTACTGCAGGACACAGTGCACACCCTATTGTCATAGCTGCATCAGTGCTGGAATGCGGATCCATACAGGATCGGGAGCACAGAAGGAGTTGCTCACCCTAAGTCCTCAGACTGGCGAAGCTCTCAATGAGGCTTGTCTGCAGTGCTTGAAATGGGTATAGGCTGAGTGCCAAACTCAGAGAATCACCAATGATGGCTTCGCTGATTAGGCCAAAGCAGCATCCTTTTGTCTCCAACTGGAGGATCTTCAAGGATCGTGCACGGGGATCATGCAAGGATCAATCAAAGTATTATGCTTTGGATTGGCACAAGGAGGCTCTGGTTTGCTGCTGTGGCCAGAGGCGTTTCTACAGGGATGGCAAAGCTCTACGTTTTGCAAGAAGCCTTACCCTGTCATGTAAATCCCTCCTCTCCCTTGCTGCTGTAGCCAGTAAGCAACGCCAAGATTGGCTAAAATGGTGCAGGAGAGGAGTGATTTCCACTGCAAGGTAAGGCTTCTTGCAAAACTTAGAGCTTTGCCATCCCTGTAGAAACACCACTGGCTGTGGCTAATCATCCTTAAGACACAGGAGCCCACTGACTCCCAGGGGTGCTTGTAGCTGCCGAGCTGAAAGGGGAGAGAACAACAGGCTCATGTGACAGCAACAAACTCCAGCTTTCTGTGATCACGAGGAGGGTGGAGGCAATGATAAATGCAAAGACAAATAAGTCATTTGAACCAAAGTAAGTTGGGTTCATTCACAGGAAGAAAAGAAAAAAAGACTGGCAGCCAAAAAAAAAAAAAAGACTCCATTGCCCTGTGCATAATTAGCCTACAGAACTGACTGCCACATGACTGTCACATGATGGGCCGCTGCATCAATTATTCTAAAAGGGATTTGTCAAAACAGATGGAGGATAGATCTTAATGTTCAGAAGCCCATGTTGCATATTCAGATTGAGAGAGAGAGAGAGAGAGAGAGAGAGAGAGAGAGAGAGAGAGAGAGAGAGAGAGATAATTTGGTACTCTGAGGACACAGTAGAGGCATACCTGAGTGAAGCCACATCCATAGCACTCAATGTCATGAAGCCCTAATGTCATGATGTCATAATGTTGAGGGCTGCAGCTTCTGACCCTGTTCACAGCTAAATCAGCGCTCTAAGAGCACCCTAAGAGCGCAATCCTAACCTGGAGTTAGGCCAGCACAGTTTGGCCGGCACAAGGGACAGCGTAAAGTATGTTTGGACCACTCTTGGAGTCAGAGAGGCCAGCACACAGACATGCACCATCCTTCCTGACTCCGAGAGTGGTCCAAACATGCTTTACGGTGTCCCTTGTGCCGGCCAAACTTTGCTGGCCTAACTGTGCCGGCCTAAATCTTCTGCATGACAGCTCAGAGGAAAGTCCAACTGAGCGCAGTGAGACTTATTCCTAGGGAACGATGCATGAAACTGCGGCCCGGGAACCCCAGTTAATTCTCTCCTTGCCCCATCCTGCAAAACCCGCACGACACAGTTTATCCAGGCTGCTATTAAGCTTTTGAATGGCTGGGGAAACACATTAAACCGAGGTTGATTGATTGCCCATCCAGTGGTCTTGAGGGATGGTCTCCAAAATAGCCAGAGCCGAAAATGAATTACGGTGTTCAAGCCCTATACATTCAGCAGGAATCGATGCTTTCCCGTGGCTGCCGCAGAGCTATTCATAGCACCGAAATTGGAAAGCCTTGACACGGCGAGAGGACCGAGGAGAAAGCCTTGGCAAGTGCCCGTCGCTTCTCCAAATGGCAAGAGGACCCGGCCAAGCCCCAGCACAGCTTCACGAACATCTGGGCACCCTTTTCCTGTGCAGGCAGTCAGTAAAATCTTCTCTCCAAAGCCAAACCAAGCAAATGCATTCTTGACTTACAATAGGATGCAAATTATGTATATAGAGAGTGGATGAAAGGAGGAGGCGAACGTTTAGCTGGGGGGGGATTTTATTTATTTAGGGGGAGGGTTGCCATGCTTTGGGGCATAATTGCGCTCAACATAGCCTACAGAATTAAGAGTGCATTCCTAACCTGGAGTTAGGCTGGCACAGTTAGGCCGGCAAAGTTTGGCTGGCACAACGGACACTGTAAAGTGTGTTTGGACCTCTCTCGGAGTCAGGGAGAATGGTGCACATCTGTGTGCTGGCCTCTCTGACTCCAAGCGTGGTCCAAACGTACATTGCAGTATCCCTTGTGCTGGCCAAACTTTGCTGGCCTAACTGTGCCAGCCTAACTCCAAATTAGGACTGCGCCCTAAACCCCATACAAAAGCACACAATTTAAAAACCTCAGTTAGAAATGCGCCTCTCCACATACTTTCTCGATGCCCAAACAAGCAAGCACATAATGGGTCAGGTGGGATAATATAAATTGGACCACTCTCGGAGTCAAAGAGGCCAGCACACAGATGTGCACCATCCTCCCTGACTCTGAGAGTGGTCCAAACGCACTTGACAGTGCCCCTTGTGCCAGGCAAACCTTGCTGGCCTAACTGTGCTGGCCTAACTCCAGGTTAGGATTGCACCCCAAGAGAAGGTTACCTTTCAGGTAAGGTCGCTGATTTAAGGCTGTTGATGGAAAAGGCTGGCCCAGCCTAGCTCAATCTGATATTGTACTAATGCTCTCCTGCAAAGGAGGTTATCTCTGGCATCTTGTGCCGGGACGGCAATGAACCACAATGCGAGATCTGTCCAGATCTCACCTGTCAACCCTGGGACAGATGACTACAGTGGCTGTCATGCTGGTTCACCGAAATAATTAAAGAGGGAATGAGGGATTTGGGAGGTTCTGTACAGTCTGTTCTTCCTTTTTAAATAATGGTCAGATTCAACCCACCGGGGGAATGGAAACTCATACGGCATTCTATGTTCCCTAACTTTGGGTCCCACCCTTTACTCAAGCAATGGGCACAGGAAGCTCCTCAACAGCATCCATCATCACTCTTTTCCTTTCTCCCCTGATTGAAAAAGGAAGGAGGGACACCACAAATTGAGGAAGTGGAGGAGAGAAGAGTGGTGAGCTAGAGTGTCTCCCCAGAGAGTTAAACCACAAGAGACCCACACACACACACACATTCGTAGTCCTGTGCCTGTTTCATCTGCCACATGCTTTGGATTCCTCTTCCCCAGGCTAGTCTGCATCGACAACATTCACACCTGCCCCCCCTCCGGCCCCAGCAAGAATGAGGTTGTAGCTGCTGAGCAACCAGCCCCATTAGGGCAAGTTGCTGATTAATTATACAGCCTGGAACAGTCAGCAGAGGTTTCACCAATGTGAGCGAATGGCTAGGCGATGGTCTCCCAAGACCTGATCTCTCTGTGTTTTTGAATGAGGTGGCAGGTGTGAGACAGAGTCGTTCTTTTACAAGAGACAGAGATATGCTACTGGCTGGGCTTCATTAAAATGGAGGGTGCAGCCTTCGAGAGGAGGAGTTTCCCAAGTTTTTCTCTGGGGATCTCATTTATTTTTCACATTTTATTTTCCACCCTTCCTCCGTGTTGTTTAGGGTGGTGAGCACGACACCTTCCCCACCTTTGATCCTCCTCCGACAGCCCTGCAAAGTAGGTTAGGAGGACCCATCCAGGAACACTCAGTCAGTTTTGTTGCTGAGTCATAACCACTATATCTGCCCTGTCAGAGGGCTTGTGATGATGTCATCAGCTGGAGTGCTCCAGAGCTGCCTTTGAAACTGTTTTTCCTAAGGACCTTTGAAGCATCCGGCTCAGTAGAGGCAAACTGAGAAATTTGTCTAAGGAGATATTTAGGCCAAAGGCTTCCCCAAGGACTGTATTGTCAAAGCTCATTTGAAATAAAGATTTTAGTATAGCGTGTGAACCTCCTTGAGTTTGTAAGGCTTGAGTCTGCAAGTAAGTGAGAAGGTGGTATACAAATGCTGCAGCTGTTGTGATGATGATGATGATGATGATGATGGGGAAAAAAAAAACCTAGCAGCAACAGGCTGACGGTGAACTGGGGGGCATCCACTGTCCTGGAACAAGAGCCTTCATCCCTGGTGGGGAGGAAGCAACAAAAATACTGCATTTGCTGGAGAAAGTGACCTCCGGCTTGGAAAGCATCTAATGGCACAGCACATCATAGCTCTAATGGCTGTTGATTTATGAATAGCCATGGCAGGGTTTTCTATTCCTCAGCGCGTGAGCGGTGGACCAATGCCAGAACTGTAGGTGTGTCTCTCCCAAAGGCCTCTCTCGGTCTCCTGTCATGCAAAGAAAATAGCCTAGATCCTGTCCACTTCTCCATAGGGCAGCACCGAAGGAAGAGACAAGACAGGCAGGGCTCTCAACATTCAGCGGCATAACTGGGCATCCAGCACCTGGGTCCCATGAATTTTTAACACCCCCAGACATCCCCCCCCCAGGCTTCAGAAGGCCTCCTGGAAACTTTAGAAAGGCATTTCCGGTTTTTGCCAAAAACCAAGATTTCTAAGGCATCCAAAAGGCACCCCTTTGAGCCCCTTCAAGGCCTGGTACCCATAATCCTCCCAGTTGCCCCTTAGCTACACCACTGCCTCTAGTGGTCATGACAAGTGCCCTAAGTACATTTTCATGCCTTGGGATCCCATGCAGAGGCATACCTAGAGAGGGATCAGAGCATTAAGTTTTGAAAGCAGCCACTCCACCCTCCTCTTCGGAACCTTTCTCAGTGGCTACAGTAAAACGGAGCTCCGAAGAGGAGGAGGAGCGGCTGTGTAAAACTTAGCGCTGTGATCCCCCCTCTGGATATGTCACTGACCCCCATGAGAGGCAGGTGAGCCAAATAACCTTTGAGCATCATGCAGCCCCCCCCCCGCCTCCAGAGAAAAGCAGACTTCCCACACAGCGCTGGGACAAAGTGGCACTTTAATGGAGTACAAGGCACTTGTTTGATTCCCACAGTCCAGAATCACAGAAAAGGGGTCAGCAAAACCATGGGAATAAGGCTTGATGGGAAGGAGGTCTTGCACGGAGGCTGGGCTGAGCCAAGCTTGCTCCCTGGATCAGAGAAAAATCACACAAGTCTTCTACTCCTAGGCTGTAGTGCTATAGCAGGTATTTGTACTGCCCCCTGCTGGGGAGAAGCCAACTCGCTTTGGACGAGAGGATGCCAATACTGATAGAAGCAATTGGATCTCATGGAGAATGAGAGAGAAATTGAGAGAGAGGCAAAGGGAATAAAATACATGGATTGCACTGTATGATGTATGTTCTCCTTGCTTGTACCTCATGGCTATTTCTGGTACAATACATTTTTCAGGCTATTGGTGCTCGACAGGTAGGGAGGAAGGATTTTATCCCTAAATTGGCCAATGGACAATGAGTCCATCATCATTCAACACTTGCTGAAGGGGAGGGGAAAATTATTTCTGGCTGCACCTGCAAGGCATCCCCACTGATCTGATTTCCAGTTTCGGCAGAGAGATTTCCAGTCTGCATCACTATAATGCTGGCCAAAGGAGACACACCAAGACACCCGGAACACCACACCTTCGAGGTAGGCCAAAGGCGAAGGCTTCGAAAATCAGAGGCCGTGTGGTTTCCCCCCTTCCAATGGTCACTTCTTTCCCCAGCCCAACTTTAAGGCCAAAAGATCTGGACTAACCCCAATTTTAAAAGAGACAAGATGGAAACCTACACCCAGTGATGTCATGCAGGGGGAACTCAGTTCCACTAGTTAAAATTAGGGCTGACTCCGCCCACTTCACTCCCCCTCCTCCCCCCTCCCAATTCCTCTGCAAAGAGCTTTTCTCCTTGGTTGGCTGGCACTCAGAGGGTTAAAGGGAGTGACTCCGGATTCCTAGGGGGGGCGAAGGCAGTGATGTCATTCAGGGGGAACAGACCAGAACGGGCGTTCCGGATCCTAACGGGCTCCGTGGCTGGTTCCGGGTTCCCGACAAGTGCCAATCAAAAGTGAGTTCCTGTTCCTAAATCATTTGAATGACACCACTGCCTACACCTCTGCAACAACCCAAGACATGCTCAGCCCCATGGAGCTCAGCAGGGCTTACCTCTGAGTAGACCCACCCAGGACCACATTGTCAGGCCAACGAGCCCAAAAGGGAGCCTTAGTTAGAACACAATTTCCTATTTCCCGGCTCCAAAAAACCACCAATTTGTCCTGTGGGAGTAGATACGCTTGCTTTAATGAGCCTCCTCACACCGTTCAGCCTCCATTATTTATCGTCTCTCCTGGAGTCGCAGCTCTCCCATCACCTTTCCAAAGCTGCCCTTTTGGTAAATGCTGAAATTGGCTGGGATCCCGGGCTTGCATCATATCCATCAGATTTATTTCTTGCTGCCAGAGAAAGGGATTTTTTTTTTTTTTGGCCCCCATTTGGCAAGGAGGAACAGCGCACCGAAGAAGCAGCCTTCTGCAGGCAGTTGTGCCCCGCGATTGAACTAGTCAGCCGTGTGGCTGAGGGCACAATCCTAACCTGGAGTGAGGCCAGCACAGTTAGGCCAGTAAAGTTTGGCCAGCACAAGGGACACCGTCAAGCGCGTTTGGACCACACTCGGAGTCAGGGAGGATGCCGCATGCCTGTGTGCTGGCCTCTCTGACTCTGAGAGTGGTCCAAACGTGCTTCACGCTTCCCAGCTGGATGCATGGCCAGTTGGCCACACCCAGGGGCGGACCTAGTCAAAACGGCGCCCGGGGCACCCAATAGAAGTGCGCCCCCAAGGGAGCCCAGGTCCACCCACCAGAAGCAGCCCCGGGTAGACCTGGGCTCCACGGAGCCCAGGTCTATCCGCGCAATGTTGTGGGGGCAACTGGCGCCCCCCTAGATGGCCCCAAGATGGCGCCCAGGGCTCGTGCCCCCCTGCCCCCCTAGATCCGCCACTGGCCACACCCTTTCAACTAGCACCAATGCTGGAGACCAGCGAGGTACGACGACCCCCTTTGGGATGGACTTCAAACTTCTTGGGTCCCTCCCTTGGAGACAGAGACACCCTAACAGGCTGCTAACCCCTTCTGTGTCCTTTTTGTGTCCCAAGACGGGGCAGAGCCACCTGTCGTTGGCCAGGCCATACACTTGGACAAGCCTATTCCATGTCGATCCTCCTGGGCTTGGAAAGGCTCCATCTAACAGTTGGCAACTGTGTCTTGTGGACGGCCAGGAGGAGGACTAAGTGCCATTGGAAGGGCTGGGTAGCAACCCTCCCTGTACCAGGAAGAGTGGGATCCAAGCAGCGAGCCTAGGAAGGGGGGGGGCTTCCAAGGGAGTGGGGCTCAGCTGGGTGGGGAACAAAGACGTCCAGTCCGGAATTCTCCAGGTTCGGTGCAAAAAGGCTGGGTGGCTCTAAGGCTGTGCGATGGAGGCAGGGGAGCACTCGGTGGATCCAAGGGGAACTGCGCCTTGGAAGGAACCTGCACAGGGCAAGAGAAAGACCTCTGGTTGAAACAACTGGCTCGTCTTTGCGCCATCAGTAGCTCTCCACTGCTCAGCTCATGCATGTAACTCGAGGTGCAATCCTATACCCTGTGGACAGTGATGTCATGCAGGGGGAACGCGGGGGAACTCAGTTCCACCAGTTAAAATTAGGGCTGACTCTGCCCACTTCACTCTCCCTCCCCCCCTCCCAATTCCTCTGCAAAGAGCTTTTCTTCTTGGTTGGCCGGCACTCAGAGGGTTAAAGGGAGCGAGTCCGGATTCCTAGGGGGGCGAAGGCAGTGATGTCATTCAGGGGGAATGGACCAGAACGGGCGTTCCGGATCCTAACGGGCTCCGTGGCTGGTTCCGGGTTCCCGACAAGTGCCAATCAAAAGTGAGTTCCTGTTCCTAAATCATTTGAATGACACCACTGCCTGTGGATTAGCAAGGCCGGCCGGCCTGTGCCAAATGTGGCACAGTATAGGCGAGGCTGGCGCCTCCCCATGGCAAGGGCAAGGTGGGTGCGTGCCCACCTCCCGGGCAGGCATGCCTACCGACCTGTCCACCACCCGCCCAGAAGCGCCCTACCTCCGCCCCGATCCACGATGGTGCCTCCCTTGCGCCGGCGGGCTTCGGCCAACGCAAGGGAGGCACGGCGTGGCATGGCGTGGGCACAACGGGACTGCCGCGGGCGGTCCCGTTGCCTTAGCGCTGATGCGGGGGTGCAAATCGGCGCTCCCGCATCAGCGCTAAGTGCACGGCATCGACGCAACCCTTACGTCAAGATCTGGATTGTAAGCTCATCGGGGCAGGGTCCCATCTATCCCCTCTGTGTCAAATATCCTGCGCACTGATGGTGCTACATAAACAGCAACAGCTGATCTATGCGCAAAATGACCCCCGGCCACCTGCAAGGGTCATTTCTCCGGCTGCGTTTCCGAAGCCACTCACCAGCTCCGAGATCCTTCTATCTCATCCTGGTGGATAAACCTAGGGAGGATTTTGAAAAAAAAAATATTGCAGTCAATAGGCAGAAAGGATGAATTCTGTCTTTTTGCTAATCAACCCCAGGCTGGGACAGTCTGTCCCCTCCAGCCTCAGTGACATGCTGGACCAAAGCCGCCCCCAAGCAGATCTCGTCCCAGAGTGCCAGGCGCCAGCAGACAGCGCCGTCCAGATGACAGTTGTCCCATCACGTCATGTGGCATTAAATCATCCCCACTGCCGAGAGTTGTAATAATGCCTTAGGGGGATCCGTCTTTGCTTCCACCAAAGCAGTGAGGTTGCAACCCTGTTCATACTTTCCTGGGACTAAGCCCCATTGGACACAATGGGACTTACTTCTGAGTAGATGCGCACGGGGCAGCATGGCAAGACCATGCGCCAATCCTCCCCTTTAAGAAACGTTGAACCAAATCTGTGCTTCCCAAACTGGATGCACATGCAAAATCTTCAATCTGGCATAGAAATAGGACAGCTTTTTTTTTTTAAGTTACTAGTCCTCAAGCTTGAAGAAAAACTGGAATATACTGGAACTTACGCCGGATGGAGCTGCGCAGAGGCCCTAGTTCTTCCTCATCCAGTTCACCCGTCCTTGGAAAAAGAAAAGTCTGTCATGCCACATTGCTACAACCCTCTTTGGAAGGGACCCAGTTCACCCCGGAACATAGTTTAGCCTCAACATTAACCCTTTTCTATGCACCCTTCCAGGAGGTTCTCTGTTCCTCTAACTAGAGCATTTTGCACAAGAGCAAAGCTATAGCACCCCCTGATGGCAGACAAAAGGAATAACAAGTCTGCGTGCAAAAAGGCTCTCATTGCTAAGATTGACCGCAGGACATTAAGAGAAGCTTGCGATGGGGGATGGCTCTTTTTACTCCTCCTGCTGCTCGTCCGCAGCTACACTCTGTGGCTCCTGAGCGCAGGCCTAGATCCAACAGATTGAAACTCGAGGGAGATTTAGGATAGACAAAAGGAAGGAAGCATTTGGGGCTCTTCAGCCTAGAAAAAAGGTGCCTGAGGGGGGACATGATTGAGACATACAAAATTATGCACGGAAGGGATAGAGTCGATAAAGGGATGTTCTTTTCCCTCAAAGCACCAGAACCAGGGGACATCCGCTAAAACTGAGGGTTGGGAGAGTTAAAACAGACAAAAGGAAATACTTTTTTACCCAGTGGGTCATTAATCTGTGGAACTCCTTGCCACAGGAGGTGGTGATGGCATCTGGTCTGGATGCCTTTAAGAGGGGATTGGACGGATTTCTGGAGGAAAGGTCCATCGTGGGCTATAGGCAATGATGGATTGTGCAACCTCCTTACAAAGGTGGAGGGCTACTGGTACCAGGTGCAAGGGAGTGGCAACAGGATGCAAGCATCTTGTGGTCTTGTGTGCTTCCTGGGGCACCTGGTGGGCCGCTGTGAGATACAGGAAGCTGGACCAGATGGGCCTTTGGCCTGATCCAGCGGGGCTCTTTCTATGCCCTATGTTCCTAAGGATTTCCCAACAGTAAGAGCTGTCTAGAACTGGAACAGTCTCATGGACAGCCCCTCATTGGAGATTTTCAAGCAGAGGAAAGATGGAAAACATCTTTCCATGGCCAACAGTAAGGGATGTTGTAATAGCTGCCTGCCCTAGGCAGGGGTTGGACTAGATGACCTCTAAGCTCCCTCTCCACTCACTTACCCAGTGGCATTATTACAGGGAGGCAACACTAAGTTTTGCAGGAGGCTCAACTCCCGTGTTACATGTCCCCTGCCCCTCGCCTCCAGAGCCATTCACGGTTCGAAGAGCAAAGCCTCCAAGCCAGCTCTCCAAGCCGCAAATGGCTCTGAAGGCGAGGGGGAGTGGCTGAGTTACACAGGAGTTCAGGTTCCTGCAAAACCTAGTTTTGCCCCCCCCCCGTGGGAATGCCATTGCATCTACCCAGTGAAGCTCTTCAGGAAATTTACCTTTGTTGCTGGTTGAACTTGCAACGACAGCGCCGGCCTGGGGGGAAAAAAAGCAAGTCAATGAACAGTGGAAGTTCCACGCAGCAAGCACTGGCCAGGAGGCAGGACTCCCATGTCCCAGCCAGTCTGCTTCTTGGAGGGTAGCACTGACTAGTGGTCAGAGCAGACCACAGCCCACATTGAAGAGGAACCATGGCTCCGAGGGTGAGCATCAAATGCTTGGCATGTAGGTGGTCCAAGATGTAATTCTTGGAGCAAACACTCCCTTCCCCCCGAGGTGACCGCCAGCAGTATCCCGGCAGCCCCAAGATCCAGCGGTCACCATTCCAGCGCTGCTGGAGCCAGGGGCATTAGGCAGTTCAGGATTGGGCTGTGAGCTGAGAATCAGGACCGCCTCACTCACATCTCACTTCTGCCATGAATTTGGGCAGGCCACTACATTCTCATCCTCAGTCTTCCCCATCTGTAAAATGGGTACAATAAATGGCCTGCTTTACAAGGTTGGTGTTAAGGACAACATCCAAAAGATACAGGTAAAGCATTCTGCATACTCAGGGAGCGTTCTGGGTCTGCAGCTGAAAACCAGGGTGGGGAAAACGGAGTTTCTTCATTCTTCCCCTTTTGGCAGTTTTCTCTGCAAAAATTTCCCCAGATGCTTTTCAATCCAATAGGGCAAAGATGTAAGTACCTGAAGGGTGTGGGGGTGGACCCATGAAAATAGCAGAAAGACTGCCAGAGGGTAAAGGGTTAAGAAGTCCCCTGTTCCCACCAGCTAAGGGATCCGGCACCCAGAGAACAAATTTTTTTAGCATCCTCCAGGGCAGTGCGCAACCTCCTTGCGCCTCAGAACTGCTCCTGAATGCGCCTCCTAGTGCATCCCATGCCTTGGGTTCCACAGTCAGGTTGGCACCCCTTCAAGGCATGATACCTGGGCAATATACCCCCCCGCCCTCTTAGCTATGCTGCTTCCCACATCCATTTTGCATGCAGATTTCAGCCTATGCATGTTGGCTGCATTTAAGCACAGAAAAAAAAAAAGGAACAAAATGCACAGCGCATGGCACATAGTCTGGCTTTAGCTCTGTACAAAGCAGTTTCAAAAGTGTGCATTTGGGCTTGGGATGGGGAGGGTTTGGGGGAGAAATCTACTCACTGAGTATAATAAGAATGCCGAGCAGGAACAAGGCCACGGCAAAAATTAACCCTCCGATTCTCAGGGACTGGTAATCTGGAGAGGAAGAAGGAGGCAGTGGTTGTTTCAGATTGAGAACACAACTCTCAGGGCGCAATTTAATTCTAAATTTGGCCAGCACAGTTAGGCCAGCAAAGTTTGACCGGCACGAGGACCACTGTAAAGTGTGTTTGGACCACTCTCAGAGTTAGGGAGGATGGTGCATGTTTGTGTGCTGGCCTCTCTGACTCCAAGAGTGGGCCAAACATACTTTATGGTGTCCCTTGTGCTGGCCAAACTTTGCTTTATTTACCTCATATCTACCTCAGAAGTTTACCTCAGAAATTTACCTCAGAATGCCAGATACAAGGGAGTGGCATTTGGACCACTCTCAGAGTCAGGGAGGATGGCGCGCGTCTGTGTGCTGGCCTCTCTGACTCCGAGAGTGGTCCAAACATACTTTACAGTGTCCCTTGTGCTAGCCAAACTTTCCTGGCCTAACTGTACCGGCCTAAGTCCAGGTTAAGATTGCGCCCCCTGTTTGCTACATCACGACATGGCCCAACTAGCTTTTTCCAAACCAGGCAGGGAAGTAGCCAGAAGAGAGCTAAAATACCCCCACATCTCTGTGCTGTCAAACACGCAAGTACAACCTCAAGCAGGGGCGCCGAGCCCATTCATGATGCCTGCTGAGGGCCAGAGATGAGGTCATAAAGCAGGAGGTGATGTCATTAAGCAAGTCATGACCAGGAAGAAGCTCCCTTTTGCTCACTTGGGAACTCATCAGCTCGCATTACATGGCAGAAGAGAAAATACTCCAATTGTCACTATATTGGGCAGAAGATTTAGTCGAGAGGGTTAATGATGCCTCCATTTGCCTGAAGATAAGAGCTGAAGATCTGAAGGTCGCCAGTTTGGGACAGCCGGAAGTCTCTGTGAGCGGCAGACCTCGTTAATTGCGACTGATTAACAGCTGAGCTTCGGCTGCCTCGTGTGAGGGGGAGTTGTGCCGAAGTTCAGCCGCTTCTCTGGTGGGAGCAGGGAAGCCATTTATCAGCCAGCAAGAAGACAAACGGGTGGCCAGAAAGAAGGACTAAATCCAGAAAGATCCATCTGTATGTGTGTAGTTCTTGAAAGATACAACATTTCTGTATAAATTGTAAAAACCTTCAGGTTTCTGAATAAAGTCTGCCCATGTAAACCGCCTTGAGTTATAGTCATTAGAGAAATCTGGTGACCTAAGAAAGGCAGTATATAAATCCAAGTATTATTATTATTATTATTATTATTATTATTATTATTATTATTATTATTATTATTGTTATTATATTTCCAAGATATGGGAGAGCCTCATTGTCATGTGCGCTGCCCTTTCAGCAGTGACACCCCAGCACAGCTGAGAGCAACTCGTTTATTATTATTAACTCACCGTAAGTGAAGGGATCATTTGTCAGCTCCTTCTCTGGTTCTGAAAGAGATGGACACGGACACACACCAGAGGTGATTAATTATAGGGGTAAGCTTCAGTCTGCCCCAAAAACACTCAAGTGAAACTTACAGGCTTTAGGATTTCACTTCCCTAGTAATGATAAATACATCATTGACAAAGCTTCCTAAACGACCTTGGGCCGGCCACTCTCTCTCAGCCTCCCCAACCTCACAGGTCTGTTGTGAGGACCACAGGAGGGGAGATTGCCCTACCCTGTTCGACCACTGATGGTGCAGCGTTCATAATAACCTTTTCAGTTACAAACAGTGGCATAGCTAAGGCATTTGCTACCCAGGGCAAAGAAGCTTTTGTAGCACTCCCCACGCTGAAATCAAATTTAATTTATTAACCAGAAAATTAATCATGAATCTTTCTTAATATTAAGTCTTAATATTATTTATTATTCCTGATTATTAAGTAATTATTAATTAATATTTTTTTCTGGTTATTTGGCCATACCTTTTGATAGCATGCAGATATTCCGACTTGGTTTGTTTCCTTGCATTCTGCATTAAATTCCCTTTCCAATGATATATAACACGATGGTATTATTTGTACATACCAAGGTTTTTGCCATTTGGGCCACTAGTGTCAAGCTCAGCTTGTGCCCCCCCCCTAAAGCTTGTTGCCCAGTGCAATCGCACCTCCCTGCACCCCCTTAGCTACTCCACTGGTTACAAACACCGTTCTGATAAGTGGGTTGCAAATGAACTCACTAAGATTGTACAGACACCGTGCAAGATTATGTAGGAAGTCTTTTTCGGTGTATAGGCTTAGCAGGGCCCTGGCATTTTCAAGGGCACGGTGCCCTCAGTTTCCCATACAGATCAGATGAACCAAGTTAGGACATTTGCCGTGCAGAGTCAGAACACATTTTCATCCAAACTCGGCATTCTGTCTGCCTGCAAATATCAGCCAGCCAGATGCTACAGGGGAATCCACAAGAAGGGCAGGGATGTACTAGCCATCTCTGTCTCCTGTTACTAGGCAGAAAAACTTATTAAATGCAGTGTGGCTTCATTCCAAGAAAAACCCCCACATTTTTTTAAAAAAACCAGTGGTCACCAAACCTGCGACAGCCGTGCAGCGAAAAACCCTTCCCCACCCCAACACTTCCTGTTCCGTTTAAGCGCAGCTCCATTTCCAAGCGGATCTGGTGGCAGGGGCACTCTGGGCAGTCGCGTCTATCGCCTGGCCGTCCCAGAAGGCTGTGCAGCATTGACACGACTGGAGCATCCCCACCACCAGATCAGCTTGGAAATGGAGCGGCACTTCCACCAAACAGGAAGAGCCGCTCATAGAGCAGAAGGGTTTTTTTTTCCAAACCGCACATCTGGCCCATGGACCGGGTTTTGGAAAGCCCTGTTGTAAATCAACTATTGCAGTTCTTTAAAAAAAAAAATTCAGCATGTATAGCGACTGTCGGCAGAGGTGTCTCCACATTCTCCCCATCCTCCACCTTTACCTGCAATTGCAGATCCCAGCATGATCCCACAAAGAGGCAGCAACATCCATGGACCCATGGTAGTCCTGGGGAAGACATAAGAGAAAGGACGGTCAAGACTCCTGGCTAGGAGGATCTTGTGGGATCACCAGGCAGCTCAGAGACGTACCTAGAGGGGGATCACAGCACTCAGTTTTGCAAGCACCCCCTCCTCCTCCTCCTCCTCCTCTTCAGAGCCATTCAGAGCCAACGTAGCCTCCGTTTTGCTCTAGCCACTGGGAATGGCTGAGAAGCAGGCGAGGGAGGTGTCTAGAATAGCCAGGTGGAAAGGGAAAGGGATGGGGGGGGAGGAATTGGTTCCTGGAACAGCTGGCGCTGGACCCTTTATTTCACATGCTGCAATGCTAGCTGGCTCTAGGAGAGGGAGGGCAAAGGCCTGTTTCTATAGCGATCGCCTTTTGCAGCTCTGAGCATTGCTGCGCAATGTTTGCAGACGATAGCTTGTCTCTAGGTGCCAGGGCCATTTCAGGGCTTTTTTCTTCCCTGCCTGGTCAGCGACCTTCTAAAGGCAAAAAAAGAAAAGAAAAAAAGATACTACTGTATTACAGCCAGGATATGTAGGTCACAGTGTGACTATAAAACCCCACAAAATTCACCGCCTGCGTCTGCAATGGGCCCCAGGCACAAATGGTCAATAGCGCTGTTGTTGGGACCAGTCCTGTCCGGCCGAGGCAAAATCTCAGAGCTCTGCATGCCAAATGCAGCCTGGATTCCTCCCTGCCTTCCTGCTCCTGGGAGGTGAAAAGGAAGATGGGAACAGAGTGCCACAGGAAGTGAGGAGGAGGAGAGCAGAGCGGTGGGCTAGAATGTCTCCCCTGCCCTGAGGGGCTTCCGGAGTCGCACAGAGCTCTTCAGCAGGCAATGAAAGGATGGGGGTGCGGCTAGAAAGCTTGCATGCTCAGACATCTTCTTAAAAAAAATAATCAGCACTGTCCTTTTTGCAATGATAAGGTCGTTACGGTAAAGTCGCTTCCTCGTGCTTCCAAGCAGGGCCTGCAAATAAGGAGACGGCGTGCAAGTCCCCCTATGATTCCAAAAGGCTAGGATTGCACTCTGAGTGGATGGTTGCAGAGGCAGACCTAAGGGAGGGCAAAGCTCTAAGTTTTGCAAGAAGCCTTACCTTGCAGTGGAAATCACTCCTCTCCTGCACCGTTTTGGCCAATCCTCACAGGGAAAAGCAACATCTTGGCGTTGCTTACTGGCTACAGCAGCAAGGGAGAGGAGGGATTTACATGACAGGGCAAGGCTCCTTGCAACACTTAGAGCTTTGCCCTCCCTGTAGATCCGCCTCTGGATGGTTGCTTTTCTAGGAGAGTATTAGGAATAAATATTGAATTAAAGTCAAAGGAGTAATCCAATGACCAAGAAAGGTGGTATACAAATACCGGTGTTGTTGTTGTTGTTGTTGTTGGTGGTGGTGGTGGTGGTGGTGGTGGTGGTGGTGGGGAAGAGCACAGACAGGGCAAAGTGCATTTGGGGAAGTGAGGCTGACCCTTGCCCCACATGCTGGAACCAAAACATGGATGGATGATAATGAAGAAAAGAATTCGGGGCCTGCGAAAAGCTCGTTCTAGCAAAACATTGCAGCACACCCAGAAGATGCTTATGCCAGAGGAAAGGAGAAAAGGAAGACTTGGCTGGGCACTGGGCACCCTCTGGAGCCGGTAGCATTTACAGCTGCCGGCCCCCAGCTGGACTTTCTGTCCTCCCCTGCCCACCCCTTTAATCCCCGCTGTTTGTTTCTGTAGCCAGGAGTTACGCCTGCCTTGCCCGGCTGCTCGGCAACCAGACCCCAGGCCCAGCAGGAGGACGCATTCCTGGAGCCGGGGCTGCTTGGCAGCCTGGGCTCCTTCCAAGAGGGCCAGCCCAGCCATCGCTCAAGGTGGGGCGACAGTCTCCAGACCACTGATGGCAGCTGAGCCTCCAGGGCGGCGTACAGCCAATTGTCTTGTCGCCTTTTTGGTCAGTGACCTTGTCGTGTTCTCAGAGCGCAATCCGAACCTGGAGCGAGGCCGGCACAGGTAGGCCAGCAAAGTTTGGCCGGCACCAGGGACACCGTAAAGCACGTCTGGACCACTCTCAGAGTCAGGGAGGATGGCGCACGTCCATGTGCTGGCCTCTCTGACTCCGAGGGTGGTCCAAACATGCATTACGGTGTCCCTTGTGCCAGCCAAATTTTGCTGGCCTAACTGTGCCGGCCTCACTCCAGGTTTGGATTACATAAGAACATAAGAAGAGCCCTGCTGGATCAGGCCAAAGGCCCACCTAGTCCAGCTTCCTGTATCTCACAGCGGCCCACCAGGTGCCCCAGGGAGGCATGAGACAACAAAACAAGATGCTTGCATCCTGTTGCCACTCCCTTGCACCCGGTACCAGTAGCCCACCACCTTTGTAAGGAGGTTGCACAATCCATCATGGCCTATAGCCCACGATGGACCTTTCCTCCAGAAATCCGTCCAATCCCCTCTTAAAGGCATCCAGGCCAGATGCCATCACCACCTCCTGTGGCAAGGAGTTCCACAGATTAACTACCCGCTGGGTAAAAAAGTACTTCCTTTTATCTGTTTTAACTCTCCCAACCCTCAGTTTTAGTGGATGCCCCATCATACGATCAGCGCATATTAAGGGTGTGTGTGTGTGTGTGTGTGTGTGTGTGTGTGTGTGTGTGTGTGTGTCCAGCCAGCATGCCACCAGTTGGATTATTAGTTTCTTAAAGTCTTTGCACCCTTTTCCCCTGGGATGCAAGGTGGTCACTGACAGGAGACGCTGTGAAGACGTTGTGTTTTGTTTCAGACGGCAAAACAATCAGGGTCCTCTTGACCTCCCAGTGTTGAGCTTCAGAGGGGAAGGAAGTTGTTGTTGGGGGGGGGGATGACGACAAGGCACAGGGTCAGCCCAAGACTTCCTGCAGTCCGACACGGCATGCCAGATGCTACCTTCCCCTTACCTGGCGATGTTCCAGCCCCTGCTCCTCCCACTTCCTGAATTGGAAGAGGATGAAGAGGACAGGAAGTGCGGAGGAGAACAACGGACTACAAGGCGGGTGAGGCTGTTCTCTCCCGATACACATATTGCTTGTCAATCCTCAGCAAACCCCAATCCCGAATGCTCCAGGGGCCACTTGCCTGGCGTCCCACTGCATCCCCTCTGTTTCCTCCCCACCCTGTTTTTTTTTCAATCCCCTTGTGGGTCTGGAAGGAGGAGAGGAAGCCACCACAATGCAGGGAGGGGCTGCAGCCATCAGGCCAAGCCAAGGCTTGGCCTGCAGAAGTCTCAATCTCTTGCATCTCCAGGCAGGGCAGAGAACAATTCGGGTGTGGAGCTACTGCCAGTCCATGCCCACAAGAGTGAACTAGACAGACCAAGGGCAGACTCTGATGGGCAGCTTGGTCTTCGCCTTCTTCAGAGCGCAATCCTCAGCTGGAGTTAGGCTGGCACAGTTAGGCCAGCAAAGCCTGGCTGGCGCAAAGGCCACCATCAAGTGCGTTTCAACCACTCTCGGAGGACGGTGCGCGTCAGTGTGCTGGCCTCTCTGACTCCAAGAGCGATCCAAACATACTTGACGGTGTCCCTTGTGCCGGCCAAACTATGCTGGCCTAACTGTGCCGGCCTAACTCCGGGTTAGGATTGCGCCCTCACTTTCCTGCACCTCTGAAGAGCAGTTGCACAAATGTCCCCAGAACTAGCAGCAGGGTCCCATCCAGACTACATTTCCACCCAAGCCGTGATCCCAGGTTCAAGGGAGTGGCAACAGGATGCAGGCATCTTGTTGTCTCGTGTGCTCCCTGAGGCACCTGGTGGGCCACTGTGAGATCCAGGAAGCTGGACTAGATGGGCCTTTGGCCTGATCCAGCGGGGCTCATGTTCCTTGCACGGGTGAAGATTCGGGTCCACCCCCTCTGCTTCATTACCTGTGCATGCCTCCACCAAGACCTGCCAATTCGGGTATGTTTCCGCATGCAAAGCTGTGATCTTATTCCCCCCACCAAAAAAAAAAAACAAAAAAACCCTACTCAACTCCCCTTCCTATGCTGACCTTTTCACCTACAAAGGAGTCTGGGCCTCTGGGATATTTCAGCAAGAGATAACAGCAAGCTAACAGTTAACACACCCTGAGTTCTGAGAAAGGAACACACTCTTATCTAGCTGGGTTAGGAGGGAGGGAAATTAAGAGAGCTAAGTTTGTCTGCCTTGGCTCCAGGACAAGGGAGGGAAGGAGAGTAGCATAATGTGTGCTTCTGCAGGGAAGAAGGTGTGATAAACGAGGCAAGACAGCAAGACCAGGAAACCTGGTGGAAAGCAGAGTTCTGCTGCATCGCTTTGCAGTGACCCCCGCTCCAAAATCCCCCTGGCTTGCTGTTTGGCAGCCCCATCTAATTATACCAAGGCTGGCAGGCTGCTGGAGTTATAAATATCGCCCACACTCAATCCCCCTGGAATCCAGGCCCCATAGCTGGTATCAGTACTAAGCCACTGGCAGAGGGTGTCTTGGGACAATCAAAGGACAGCACTCAAGCCTCAACCTTGCGCACCACTCCCAAAGTCATGGGAGTGGGGGGGGGGCGGACGCAGCGAAGAGGCTGAGAGTGTTGCACAGGCTTGTACACTCTAACCCAGAGGTTTGACAGGCACCTGCTGGAGATGCTCTAGGAGGATTTCCTGCTACAGGCAGGGGGTTGGACTAGATGACCTTGTGGGTCCCTTCCAACCAGTGATGTCATTCGGGGGGAACAGACCAGAACGAGCGTTTCGGATCCAAACGGGCTCCGTGGCTGGTTCCAGGTTCCCGACAAGTGCCAATCAAAAGTGAGTTCCTCTTCCTAAATCATTTGAATGACACCAACCCTTATGATTCTATGAACTCAGTGGTTCTTAAACTGTTTAGTACCAGGACAAACTTTTTTTAAAATGACACTCAATGAGGACCTGCTGAGCTTTACGAGACTAAGAGCGCACTCCTAACCTGGCACAGCTAGGCCAGCAAAGTTTGGCCAGCAGAAGGGACACCATAAAGTATGTTTGGACCACTCTTGGAGTTCAGAGAGGCCAGCAGACAGACGTGCGCCCTCCTCCCCGACTCTGAGGGTGGCCAAATGCACTTTACGGCGGCCCTTGTGCTGGCCTCACTGTGCCGGCTTAACTTCAGGTTAGGATCGCGCTCGAGGACATCTCATTGAAATTTCAAAGATTACGAGAGACTTCAGGGTTCCACAGAACTCCGTCTGAGCACCGCCAGCACAGAACACTTCCTCCAGGGACCACGCTGGCGGGAATGTGTGACGCGGGAACGTGGCTGTGGCGGTACAAGAAGCAAGCCATTGTTTAAAAGCAGCAAGCCAGCAATACAGGCCAGTCAATATAGGCCTATTATGTGCTGCGTGCGTGGGATGACCCCAATCTCCTGTTCAAGCATCATCCTCTTCTGAGTTCCCTTCTCTCAATGCCAGCTGTTTGGAATTGCACCCCCCCCCCACACACACACACACCGGCAAGCCTCATGTACATTTTTCAACAGACCCAAATGCAACAGGTGAAGCCTTTCCTGGCACAGAGGTACAGGGCAATATTAGGGATGGGTTTTATTGGCGATATTTTTTTTCCCCAAAGCGTCTGGATTAAAATAGCAAATTCATTTTAAAGGCTTTATAAGTGTACTAGGTCGATGATGCAGGTCGATGACGCAGGTGATATTGTGTGAGCAGATGCAGCCACAGTATTCTTTCGAATTGGAAAAGAATCTATTCTAATTTCTGGGAAATACCTTAATCACCGAAAATGCGCTGTTTTGTGTTTTTATTCAGATATTTTAACGCCCCCAAAGGCAGTGTTTTGTGTTTTTATGCGGTGTTTAATGAAAAAAAAGCATGCCTGGCAATAGTGTAGCCAAGGCATCTGCTACCCAGGGTCAAAGAAGATTTTGAAGCCCCCCCCCCCGACAAAATCAATTTGAATTGATTGATTGATTAAAAAGTTTTTTCTGGTTAATTGGCCATAACGTTTGATAGACTACAGATATTCCAACGCAGTTTGTTTCATTGCATTCTGTATTAAATTACCTTTCCAATGATATATAACATGATGGTATTATTCATACGTATCAAGATTTTCACAATTTTGGCCACTAGTGTTAAGCTCAGCTTGCTACCCCCTACCGCTTGTTGGCTGGTGCAATTGCCTCTACACCCCCCTTAGCTATGCCACCGGCACAGCAAATGTTGGGGCAGGAAACTTCACCTAAGCATATTCCACAGCCTTCAAAAGCACCACACGCCCCTCAAAAAGAAGAGAGAACAATAACTTGTTCCAATAGTTACTCACACATATGCTGCCTCTATACACAACCCGCTCAATCAATCAATCAATCCATCCATCACTAGTATTTATATACCGCTTTTCAACACAAAGTTCACAAAGCGGTGAGCTCACCAATTATTAATCTCCGTACGCGCACAGTGTTATGGGTGCATGGAGCATTATTGGCACATCGAGCATTATGCGCAATCCATGCGCACCCTGGTTCTGACTTTTGGAGAGGTCGGTTCTGCACGTTCACTTTTCAGACAAGTGCTCCGTTCTGCAAAGAGCCCTCGAGGCTGAGCCACTTCTCCAGCTGTCCCCCGCAGGGCTCCGAATCAACCCTTCTCATCCTGTTCCAATTCAGCAATGACCCCTGGACTTCTCCCAGAGTGACCTACCCAGAACTTCCCGACCGTTTTCTAAAAGAGGCACATCGCGCTCCCGCAGAGGCCTTGGGAACAGGCTCCCCAGTCTCTCCCCACCCCCGGAGGGAAAAGGCTGCAGTTCTCCGCTGCAGAAGCCTCTGATGTTTTTATAACGGTTTTCAAGAAAATTCCAACCCATAACTTCATGCTCATCTCCGTCGGAACTTTCCAAAATACCAGTTCCCCAGAGAGAGGGGCGGGGGAGAAAACGTTTGGCAGAATATTTCGGTGCCCTTTCCCCCCCCCTTTTTTTTCCAAGGGGAAAGTCCTGTAACTTTGGGAAGGGGGCGGGAGAAAGAGGGAAACTTGACCCTGCCCCAGATTCTGAAATCTGGTCTGAAACAACAGAGCTCGATCTGCTGGAAATTGACCAGGAAATTCCACGCCTGACCCTAAAAGTTCCTTGTAAAGGATTTCCCGAAGTCCTACCTGCGATCTTCTCAGCACGACCCACACGGGCACCCCTCGGGCTTCTTAACACCCCCCCCCCTTTTGCCACGCGGTTCCGGGAGCTCACCTCGCTGCGCGCGCCCCCCGCGGTGGGTCCCGATCTGCGGTCAACAAGCCCGGTCCGCCTCCGCCCGCCCGCCCGCCTGCCCGTCCGAGAGTGCCGCGGCGGACCTGCGCCTACCCGGGTGGACGTGAGAGGCACAGCTGCTGGCCCCGAGCGGGGAGAGGCGGGGGCGGGGGCGGGCGCGCCGAGGGGCCGGCGAAGGCGAGGCTGCCTGCGCAGATCGGCGGCACCAGCGCGCGGATCGCGGGAGCGTGTGAATGCGCCCGCACTGGCACGCGTGTCGTCGGAACACAGCGCGTGTTTGCCGCGCGTGAACTCCTGCCCGGCCCGGTCCCCGCCTTGTTGTTTGTCAGAGTCTCTAAAACGTGGCTTGCCGAAATGTTTTGACGCTGGGCTCTCTGGGCCACGCCTCCTTCATCCCGCCCTGCTGGAGGGCCTGCCTCTCTCCCCCCCCCCGTCCCCTCCCCTCGATCTGCCTGTCCTGTGGGGCCAGCGCCCTTCCCCCATCTCCCTCTTCTCGATTTGGGTCGGGAATTTGGTCACTGGGACAATTCGTGATGAACTGGCGTGACGCGACCGCATCGAGCAGCCCTTTTATATTATTATTATTATTATTATTATTATTATTATTATTAACGAAACACAGTCAGTAGAAATTATTTATTATTATTATTATTATTATTATTATTATTATTATTATTATTGCCACTATAGGAAGGATGAATAATCGAGCAGCCCTTTTATATTATTATTATTATTATTATTATTATTATTAATGAAACACAGTAAGTAGAAATTATTATTATTATTATTATTATTATTATTATTATTATTATATACACAGTCAAAATGATAAGAAGATCACAGATATCACAGACTGGCCTTTTAATTGGCAATTCAAGCTTTAACCAAGATTACTACTACTACTACTATTGCCACTATAGGAAGGATGAATCAGTCTAAACAAATGACGCTTTCCTGATCTTTAGGAACAAACTCCTGCAATTTTTTGCTGAACATATTTCACCAGCACTACCATATTTTTCTACCGCCCTTCCTCCAAGGAGCTTAGGGGTGGTTCGTGTAGGGTTTTTTTTTTTTTTTTTACTTCTCTTTGCCCCCACAACAACTCTGTGACGTAGGCTCAAAAGGACAGCCCAAGTGCTTGCTTACAGGTGTGCCCCAATATCCACTGGTTCAGCATCTATGGTTTCATTTATCCGTGGAAACCATGGATACTGGGATGCCTATCAAAAAAGACAGAGGAACAATGAACAACCTTTTTGCAGCAAAACCACTGATGTCCCCCTATCTTTAAAAAGGCACCCCCAGTATCTGCGGTTTCAGGCATCCACGGTGGAGTCCGGAACAGAACCCAGGGGATACCGGGTCATGCCCATATTTATTTATTCACACTGTAGCATGTCTCTTTGAGGCTTCTCACTGAGCCTCTTACACAAACCACAGCAAAGGCAGTTTGGTGTAATGGTTAGAGCCTTTGTGTAGGCTTGGCAAAATCTGGCTTCAGTTCCCCATTTAGCTGACTGTGTGGCCTTGGGCTAGGTGCTTTCTCCCTCTAGCCTACCTGGGGTGGGGGGAGTTGTGGCTGACGCAGAGAGCCCAAAAGAGTGGCAAATATACTGTGGGGCCTCCGCAATTACGTTGACCCCAATTTCCAGTTCAAATTCCTTCCAGCCCTCAGGCAAGGGAATTTGCCCCGTTAAAAGCATCGTTTAATTACCCTGATGGGGAGCACAGCAAGATAATAAAATGCCGTTGATCGTCAATTAATAAACATGGGAATGACCTTGACTGGAAGTTGAACATCAGGCTGTTAATGTCTTGCCTATTATATTAACCCGGCATGTCTGAGCCTCTTAGAAGGCTTTTATTTGCAGATTTTCACTTCAAATGTGAGTAGTCCCTTCTTTTCGCACTTGCTCAAATTCATCCCTGGGAAAATCTGTGGAGGTTGTGGGAGGATGCCGCAGAGATCCTCAGGAAGCCAGCAGAGTGCAGCAGGGAGTGCCCAAAGATCTCTGAATGCTGCAGAGCTCTTCCAGAGGCTGCAGGGAGCTTCAGAATGGCACCTGCAACCAGCATGGACCCCTTAAACAAGGCTAGCGGATGCTTCTGCCAGCCACTGTAAAAGGGTCAATGCTGGTCGCAGGTGCTATTCTGAAGGTCCCTGCAGCCTTTGGACGGTCTCTGCATAGTGGATAAGGAGGCAGAGGCACAGATAAAGAGGGAAATAGCAGTTCTGCCCCTTGCAGATAAGTGAATTCGCAGATAGCGAGTTTGCATCTAAAAAGGACTGACTGTATCTATTTCTCCCCCCTGCGCGCGCACACACACACACACACACACACACACTCACCCATATCCAATGAGTAGTTCAGCAAATGACCAGTAGGGGGCAACCTATTTCAAGCTATGGAACCAAATGAGCACCTACCTGCAGGAGAGAAAGGATAGACTAACCTATGTGTGTTTTCTTCCAAGCCTGATTTGGGTGACCAGAGTTTTTATGGTCTGCTCCTGGGCCTTTCCTGGCAACCTCATGTGCAGAAATGACCCCCCCTTTTTTTTTTTCCTTCCTGGCATGGAACTCAATTCATGGGAAAAAGCTTCAGCTGCTGAACTGTGTCGAACTGCAGATAACCACACAGGGGCAGAGCCAGTAGAAAAGCTGGCAACCCTAGTTCTTTCCCTGCAAAGTGATGAGGTTGCCAACTGACCACCTGCCGCCTGCTCCTGTGCTTTTAACGGCACCCTGATCTGACTAGAACATCATGGAGATAATAATAATAAAGATAACATCGTAAATAAAGATAAATGGCGATAAAAAGCATTTTCGCCCGGTTATGTTTTCAGAGTAGGCACAAAGGCTTGATTCAAAAGTTGGCAACCTTAGAATGGCTGTCCCCAATTTCTCGCAAGGAGCATGCACAACGTTCCATTTGAGACTAATCGAGCCACATTTTTGCATGTAGGAGGACAGTAATAGTTCATCTGCTGGAATCGTTTCGTTGGTCTTTTATAGCTCATTTTCCTGCAGCGCTGAGAATAATCACAGGATCATCGAATGGGTACTAAATTGGTTTCCTAAAATGGGGATGCAAAATGATCCGACATGCTGGAAAGTATATAAATGCATGTTAGGGCACACCAGTGTTTGCTGGAAGCAAAATGGAAATGTACCGCCCTGAATTGACTTGATTTCTTTATTCCTCATTATGGTTTTGTTTTAGGCCGCAATCCTAACCACACTTTTCTGGGAGTAAGCCCCACTGAACACAATGGAACTTACTTCTGAGTAGACATGCCTAGGCTTGTGCTGTTAAGGTCTGCAGCCGCCGTAATACCCATTTACAAATACAACTGCCTAGCTGGCATAAATTGTGACTAAATGGTTGGCACTTTGCAGGAAAAGAGCCGCATTTATGAAACCCTCGCGGCAAAATTAATACAGAAAGTATTCAGATAAACATGACATTTTGTTTCGTGGTATTAAACAATTTTGGGTTTATCTACGAGACTTCAGCTGTCAAAAGCAGCCCAAAAGCTGTATTGGTTACAGTCTGTATTAGTGACAAATTCCACGATCCCCTTTAAAGAGCTGAAGTCTCTTCTGTCCTGGAGAAGATCAGTGGCCCTATTATATTTGAGACTCCTGCTAGTTAGTTCTTGTGCTCAGCATTTGGACCACTCTGTGACATTTGCATTCAAGGGTGGCCAATGTTTATAGTTGCAGGGTTGCCAGTCGTTTAGGGTTGCCAAGTTCTGAACCCCTGCAGCTGCCCCTTGCAGCAATATGGAGCTGCCATCAGTGAAGCTGCCTGATTGTTGAAGTTGGTGGTGGTGTGCCCATCTCTGCCCCCCAATTTCCCTCTAGCGCTCCTCTTTCTCCTTCCACCCTCTGGACTGGAAAAGGAAGAGAGGCCCAAGGCTGTGGCATAGCTAAGGCATCTGCTACCCAGGGTCAAAGAAGATTTTGTCCGTGTCGTAGGGTGTTGTAAGGTCACAAACAATTTGTCTTGTTCCTCTTTTCTGCCCCCGCAGACGTTGCAATTTTGATAGGCGCAAGTCAAATTGCAGGCGCCGCTGGCTATTCTGGGTACCGAGCGGAATGCCTTATCTACCCACAGAAACAGGCATGCTGAACACATGCTGAAAAAACAGGCATCTTGTTGTCTTGTGTGCTCCTGAGGCATTTGGTGGGCCACTGTGAGATACAGGAAACTGGACCAGATGGGCCTTTGGCTTGTTCCAGTGTGGCTCCCTCCCCACAGACAGGATAGCAATTTCTGTTTAATTTACCTCATCTTTACCTCAGAATTTTACCTCAGAAATTTACCTCAGAATGCCAGATACAAGGGAGTGGCAAAAGGATCCAGGCATCTTGAGGTCTTGTGAGCTCTCTGAGGCATCTGGTGGGCCTCCTTGAGATACAGGAAGCTGGACTAGATGGGCCTTTGGCCTGATCCAGCAGGGCTCCTCCTGTTCTAAAAACAACCACACGAGCCCACATTTGCTTTAGTATCACTCCAGACAAGGAGTCTGTGCCCTGCCTCTCTGTTTCCCCCAAAACACTTTCTGATCTCATTATCAAAGGTGTTCCTCATCCATATTCTTTTCCCCTCTGGGCTTGGCATAGCGGGGGGGGGGTCAGATTTGGCTCTAGGACGTCCAGCTGCTGACCTTTATCTGTTACCCCAGCGATTTTCATCCGGTGTGCTCCAGCCTATGGGTGTGCTGCAAAAGCATCCTGCAAGACTTTGGGGGAGGGTCGTTTATTAGCAGGGCCCTTGAGGTGTGGGCCTCTTGCTGGCAGCACTGTGTGCCTTGTCGATCGTCCACAAACTTGGTGGTGTACCCCGAAACATTTAGTGCCTTGTCAGTGCACTGGGAGATGGTTGAAAATTGCTGCGTTAACAGCAGTCAAGTTGGATTCTTGCCCAGCTCCTGCAGTCCTCCCAAATCCTTTTCTTCCACCTATGGGGGCTCCCCAACCAATTTCTCTCCTCCACCTCTGTCACCCTTTGGCCTGGAGCTGCTCTGATCTCGAAGCCCAGGTCCTCTCCGTCCCTGGCCAGAGGCTTCTGCTGCCGAACAAAGCGAAGCTGTGTGCAGGGAAAGGCCGACGCCTGGGCGGGAATCCCAAGGCTCCGGGCCAAACAGCTGGGCCCATTGTGTTTGCCGGGTCTTTGCTGTGCTCTGTGCTTTCGAGCCTGGCATTTGGGGGTGAGAGGCTGGCCCGAGTAACCAGGGTGTCGGAGAGAGTGGAAACTCTCGGAGCTCTCCGGAGACTCCCTGAGGATGCAGAGGGGCCATCGGCCTCGCTGGTGTGGCTGCCAGATTTCCAAAGAGCTGTTGCCCCATACAAAAGGCTATTGAATGTTCTTGGCCCGTCCTCAATGCCAAAATTGCTGCGCCGGCAAAGCGGGCGATACAGACGGCTGTGTTTGACGGGGGTTCTGTGCAGCTTTGTCCCTCAAACATCTCGCTCGGTGTGGCACCTTCAGGTAAGACGTGGAGCCCCTTACGGAGAAAGAAGGCAAATAAATAGCCGCAGAGCTGGAAAAGCCGTTGAATTCTGGCTGCTTCCTCCTGATCCTTCATCGTAGCTCCGGCCGTATTGTGGCACTCATTACGGTGCCACCTTTTCAAAAGAACAACAAAAAACGTCTTGTTTTAATCAAAGGGATTTGCGCTTTTGAAATGCGTGCCGAATGCGTAGGCTTGGTAACTGCAGCGTGCGGCTAGACCCAGTGGTGTCATCTAAATGATTTAACAACAGGTACTCACTTTTGACTGGCACGTGTCGGGACCCGCCCACCGGAAGTGACGTCATAAGCCAGAAGTGATGTCGTGGCAGGAAGGGACATGAAAAAAGCCCTTTTTGAGGCCTCAGACGATTTTAAACTGACCCAACAGTTGCAACAGTATTCCACAGCACCCCCAGAACATGTTAAGGAGGCCTGGCATCATGTTAAAAAAACCCCAGAGCAACTCATTTTTCAGTGGCAAGGAAAGGCTCCGCTCGCTGCCTGCCTGCCTGCCTGCCTGACTCTGAGAACATGCAGGCAACTCAAACATGCAGGAAATTCAAACGTTGCAGAGGGCGGAGTCGACGAGTGGGTGGGTGAATGGGCGGGGCCAGCTGTAATCCTAGAAACCGGTACTCGCGTAACCCATGTACCCAGTGGTGTCATCCAAATGATTTAGAAACCGGTACTCACTTTTGATTGGCACTTGTCCAAATGCCAAACAAATAATGATTTAGGCCAGCTCAACTTCTAGAAACCGGTACTCGCGTAGTGGTGCGTAGTGGGTGCATGACATCACTGCATCTACCCCCTGCATGACATCACTGGCTAGACCACAGCAACAGGCTGATGCCCCACTTCCCTGCAGCACCGTCCTTTTCAGGCTTCCTTTGGAGGAGAGATCTCTGGAGAGAGATCTCCAGCTGCTCAGAGCCTGTGGGCGGTGCTTCTGTGATAAATAAATGCTGCAGTGGACTAGGCTATTTATATGGTTAGAATGACCCTTGAACCGCCTTCTGACCACCCCCTGTAAGATAATATACATCTTACAATGAACTCTTCGCAGGAGCTGTTCTAAGTGTATTTTATGGAGTGACAAACAGTACCAGCAGAGGGCCCCCCTTGTACTGATGCAAGCATTTAACAGCGCTAGCATACTTGCTTCAAGAGAGGGATGTGGCGAAGATGGCACATAAACAAACATGTTCTTCTCTTCTTCTGTGTGGCAGCTTCTTAATGTTAAGAGCAGAGGTTCTCAAACTTTTTAGACCACGACCCACATTTTAGAAAGATACTTGTGTCGAGACCCACCGGAGGTGATGTCATTAACCTGGAAGTGATGTAATAGCTGGAAGTGACATCATCAAGCAGGAAGTGCCGTTCATTGTGACATAATCAAACGACAGTCCTGGAATGCAAAATGGCATTCTTGGACTGCAGCAATTGCATAACCATGAAGTGTCCCTGACAGGAAGCAAGTTGAGGACAAAATATTATGCAAAGCAGTGAACTAAAAGCACAATTAAAAACAAAACACCTTCATTTGAAAATTCAAACTCTCACAAAAGGAATATGGCAAGAGTCAGGTCTGCAGCTTCCAAGATGGCTGCTCCCAGCTTTCTGCAACCCACCCCTGACATCAGATCGCGACCCACCAAGTGGGTCCCGACCCACAGTTTGAGAAACACTGGCCATGAGTAACGGAAATGTTTGGCAATCCAACCTATGTTCTCAAAGGTGCCATTTGAAGCTGGCACATAAACTGAACTCTGGGGCAGAATTATGGGCAAAAGAGAGCTCGAGGAAGCGAGCCAAATTGTACACCATGGGAGGGAAGTTCTTCATTCCTGGGCACTTGGAAGCTGTTGATATACTTTGCCTCTCCATGCTCTCAAGACTTTTTTTTTAAGGTCCAAATAATGGTGAAAACATTTCCAGGATTTGTGGCTGGCTGGCAAGCAAGGAAAGAGAGACTGGCACCGCAGAAACAATGGGTTATTGCCATGGAGAGAAGTAAACAGGAGGGCATCCCAAGGAACGAAACAGCCTGAAGTTTATATTACAAGCTTGGGAAAGGGTGTGGTCCAATCTGCAGACGGTGAATGATCCGGGATCTGTTGGATCAAAAACAAATGAAGAAAATTCTGGAAAGGACGGAATTTGGGCACGTTACTGTTTTTTTTGCTGTTGTCCACCTCCTCGAGTGCGCCATTCATTCGGAGGGAACGCGAGGTAGAAACCATTCAAAGAAATACAGAATGTATTGCTGAGAGGAGATGACCAGTAGCATAGCAGGAATGGGGCACAGCGATAAGTACTACAGGTGAAGCAATGTGCTGTATACGCGTCCCCTGTCAATTACTGTTGGAGCCATTCCGGTGCTCATACCGGTGCATTGCTATCGCTCCCTGGAATGGCTGCAACGGCAAGTGGGAAGGGCTGTGTATGCAGTGCATTGCAGCACCTGCAATACTTACATTACTGTGCCACTCACCTGGCTACACTATTGCGGATGGCTAAACAAACCCATCAATTGATGGCTTTCTACATGTGACAGGTGTGTGTGTGGGGGCAGCGGCCGTGCACACCACTCTCCTGTCATCACGCACAATCTCTGGGTTGAAGAATGTACCAATCTCATGTACACTAACGTTTCCGAGCACAATCCTAACCTGGAGTTAGGCGGGCACAGTTGGGCTAGCAAAGTTTGGCCGGCGCAAGGACCACCGTAAAGCGCGTTTGGACCACTCTCGGAATCAGGGCGGATGGCATAAGTCTGTGTGCTGGCATCTCGGACTCAGAGAGTGGTCCAAATGCACTTTACGGTGTCGCTTGTGCCAGCCAAAGTTTGCTGGCCTAACTGTGCCAGCCTAATTCCAGGTTAGGATAGTGCCCTCACGCTCCAGGTCATGACCCACTGGTGAATCGCAATCTTATTTTTGGTGGGTTGCAGGAGAAGCCACGGGGCAAAATGGCACGCGGCCCAGAAGTCGCCAGCATGCGCCCCACGACACACTGCACCATTTCCATTTCACAACACGCTGCGCCAA
>JAJKFI010038604.1:0-12855 GCA_029204185.1 Lerista edwardsae | reverse complement strand
GCCCCCACAAAGGGGGGCACGTTGGTTGTTCTTTTCCAGAGGGGGGGCAGCAGGCAGCATTATTGCAGTGTTCAAGGACCTTTTCTGGGTGGGGGGGCAGTGAAGTATAGGAACCAGCCCCCAGCAGGGTGGGTGCCAGCGGTGGCCGGCCGGCCGGCTGGGGGGGGCCGCACCACCACATGGCTTGCGGGGTACCCCCACCCCGCCCAGGTGCCTGCTCCCATCATGCAATGGAAGCACAAGAGCTAACTGATTATAAAATTTGCCTCTCCCGTGTCGAAGGATAGAACGGAGAGCCCCTCCCCCTCCCGGGCAATCGGTGCCAAGGTGCCAAGGTCTCAGGAGATATGTCCTGGGCGCAGTTCATCTCCCGGCCAGTAGGGAGCAGCACGTCTCGGAGGCACCGCCTATGTCGCTGGAGCTGGAAAGGAAAAAAAGAAGAAAGAGGCTGGGGTGAAAAGGGAGGCCGTTTCATGGCAGACCGAATCCTGGCGTTCAGAAGCTCTGGCAAACAACCTCTCCCTGTGGACTTCCCAGCTGCGAGGAGAAAAGAGCTTTCCGTTGCCATGGCGTCACCATAGAGTCCTCCGCATCCTTCAGCACGTCAGCCAACGCCATGGTAACGGCAGGAGGGTGGGAGGTGCCCTCAGGTGTGGGAGCTTCAGGCCCCCGCTCCTACCTTCCCCGTTTCCTCAAGAAGATGCGATGCTGACAGGCAAAGGAACGCAGAGCGCATCGCAGGTGCACATGTTCCACAGGGGGAGGCTGTTTTTCCCCTTGTGAAACAGCCATTCTGGGTCAAGGGGTGTGATTAAGGCGGACCCCTGGGTTGGCTGGGCACAGATGTACAGTCGAGGCCACGGCTCAGCTCCCTGCACACACAGGGCCGGCTTGAAGCTAATTGGACCAAATGCTCCCAGTTAGGCTGTGTGCCTAAGGGTGCCCCATGCTGGCTAATCTACTCTAGCCTTGTATGCAATATTAGATTTAGAAGATTTAGTCGAGAGGGTTAATGCCTCCGTTTGCCTGAAGATAAGAGCTGAAGATCTGAAGGTCGCCAGTTTGGGACAGCCGGAAGTCTCTGTGAGCGGCAGACCTCGTTAATTGCGGCTGATTAACAGCTGAGCTTTGGCTGCCTTGTGTGAGGGGGAGTTGTGCCGAAGTTCAGCCGCTTCTCTGGTGGGAGCAGGGAAGCCGCTTATCAGCCAGCAAGAAGACAAATGGATGGCCAGAAAGAAGGACTAAATCCAGAAAGATCCATCTGTATGTGTGTAGTTCTTGAAAGATACAACATTTCTGTATAAATTGTAAAAACCTTCAGGTTTCTGAATAAAGTCTGCCCATGTAAACCCCCTTGAGTTATAGTCATTAGATAAATCTGGTGACCTAAGAAAGGCGGTATATAAATCCAAGTATTATTATTATTATTACAATGTGCTTAGGTCCATGCGGTCCATCAACTCAAGCACACTTTTGAAAGCATGCTTTGGGATGGCTTTCCATTCCGCCACTGAGATAGGAAGTCTACCATACATTGTAGTATTTCTCATTGGATTCCACAGACCTTGGTTGTCAACCTGGAGCGCCGCAAAACCTGTTTCCAAGTGGGCTTTCAGCTCCTAAGGCCGGCCCTGCGTGCACACAACTCCTCCCAAACTGGACCACCTCCCACCACCCCCCTCTCCTCCTGGGCCCCCCCTTCCCAGCCCACATCACTTACTGGGAGTCTTGCCTGCTGCCCTGGGGTCCGACAGGCTGAAAAGGAGAAGGCACAGAAAGGGAAAGAAGTCAATAGAGGTGCCCCTTCCCAAAAGGGACGTCGTCGTATCTGGGGCTGGGTAGCACAGGGGAGGAATGGAGGCAAGAGAGGACATGAACAAGAAGCACCTACCTGGGATCAGATTTTTTGCACTTGCATTTTTTACCTGCATGGGAAAGAGAGGAAGAGTATGGAGATGTAGAGGTGAGCAGATGGGAACAGATTGCATGATGCAATATGTGCATGCCAGGGGAGATGGACAGTGGCTTGTCCTTGTTCTCCTGGATGGGAACATCTCCTAAAGGCACGTCACATCCAGTGGCATAGCTAGGGTATCAGGCACCCAGGGCAAATACGTTTTTAACACCCCCACGGTACCCCGCAACACCCCCTAGGGTCCGGATGAAGGGGCGGGAGCAGGAACTGGGGAGGACTCCCAAGAAGAGGGCTGGTGTCAAGCCAAGGATGACAGAAGCACACTTCAAGAAAGAGACTCACTCAGCGCTATCACGATGCCCAGCACAAACATGACGATGGCCAGGATGAGCCCCACCATGCGTACGGTGTCGTAATCTGGGAAGGAAAGAGGGGTCAGAAAAAAATGAGAGGCTCACAGCTAGCCCAGCACCCAAATCACAATACAGTCATGCCTCGTTATCCAATGGGGTTCTGTTCCGGAACCCTCCGGTGGATACCAAAATAAGTGCATACCTAAATTAAAGGGAAAATAGCTTTAAAGCGCCACTTCTATGTTTCTTGCTCCTCCACTGTCACCCTGGAATGCATTGGTATAGATGCTATACCGTATTCAGCCACTAGATGGGGTGAATAATGGCATCTAATGGAATGCAGGAAGGCAGGAAATTGAGTTTGGCCCTTCTTTCCTTGTTGCAAGGCATTTAAAGGTGGAACTTAGCCCACCCCTGGTATCAGTGGTGAGTCAAATCAGTGGATACCAAGGCACAATTTCTACCTTAAAACTGCACCCACATCCTATTCTCTGCTATCTCCCAGTCTTTGTACCCACCCTTGCAGCCCAAGCTGCCACTTGCCCCTTCCCAGGACCCCTTCCTCCTGATGCAGGGCAAAAGTTGGTTTCCACTTCTTCACTCACCATAGGTGAACGGGTCCGCTTGGCTGTTGGTATCTGGGGAGAGAGCAGACATTCAGAGAGGGTTAATGTGACCAGAAGTGATCTCAAGATGTGGTGCCTGGAGCAATGTCCTGTCCTGCCCACTTTAGCTCTGCCCCCAAAGCTCTCCTGAAAAGGTTTTCATATCGAGCATTTCCCAGAAGTCAGACTCCTTACCAAGTCTACCAACGATGGTGTCTCCTGCCCCCCAGATCTGTTCCTTTTAGTACAAAATGTGCTATACCCTAGATTTCCACACGAGGCTGGACTGCCATGCCTTGAAGAACTGTATGAAAGGGAGAACTTCTCAAATCCTAGGAGTTTGCCACAATTCTATTCAACTCGCAGAGGCATTTTTCACAGTGCTGAGTCTTGCATATTTAGTGGCCCCAGGCTGGTTTGCAGATGTCCCTGTTGTTGAGACACTGAAATGTACAGGGAACCATTTTTAGGGGTTGTTTTCTTTCTTGTTGCTTCAAAAAGTCCCTGGCAAACTTTTTTTTTTTGCGGGGGGGGGGGTGTTGCTTCGGTTAAATGGGCTGGCTGGGGAAGGCCTTGTTGTTATGTGAGCAGCTTTGAGAGCTTTTTCTCTCAGGAAGTGGTCAATAAATATGTGGAACCATCATCATAGTGGTGGGAAGACTGGCAGACCGACAGGCTCCCAGACTAGCCGCTCGATACCCAGCCTGTCACCCCACATGGAGTCGGCAAAGTTCCAGTGCATTGCATAGGCCATGTATTTGTGTGCAGAGGCGTTTCTTCAGGGATGGCAAAGCTCTAAGTGTTGCAAGAAGCCTTACCCTGTCATGTAAATCCCACCTCTCCCTTGCTGCTGTAGCCAGTAAGCAAGGCCAAGATGTTGCTGTTCCCTGTGAGGATTGGCTAGAACGGTGCAGGAGAGGAGTGATTTCTACTGCAAGGTAAGGCTTCTTGCAAAACTTAGAGCTCTGCCATCCCTGTAGAAACGCCTCTGTTTGTGTGCCTGTGCATCAGAGGCGTTTCTACAGGGATGGCAAAGCTCTTAAGTTTTGCAAGAAGCCTCACCCTGTCATGTAAATCCCGCCTCTCCCTTGCTGCTGTAGCCAGTAAGCAAGGCCAAGATGTTGCTTTTCCCTGCGAGGATTGGCTAAAACGGTGCAGGAGAGGAGTGATTTCCACTGCAAGGTGAGTCTTCTTGCAAAACTTAGAGCTTTGCCATCCCTGTAGAAACGCCACTGCTGTGCATATTGATATAAATGAACACACACAGAGAGAGAGAGAGAGAGAGAGACCACACAGACACACACATATGCTGCCACAGTTCTACGGATGGAATTTCATTAACACTGTTGAAGGTCCCCAAGAGTCTCTCTCTCTCTCTCTCTCTTTCTCCCCCCCCCCTTTCCCTCTGCAGCAAGTACACAGCCCAAGCTTCCAAAAGTACCTGATGCAAGATTGAGGGCGTTTGCTGCTGCCGCCGCTGCCACGACTGCTGCAGCTTGGGGACTGCGGATGAATAATGCAAACACCGCCCGATGCAGGGGATGGGGAGTTGCCATGGAGACAGGACACTGCATCGCTGGGTGCAGTGTCTTAATCCATTGCCAGGCCTAAGAGAGGGCAGCTGAGGAGACAGGATGCTCGAGCGGGTGATGCAGCTGGCTCCCTGTCGGCGGTCTGCAGGAGCCGGCCCTGTCCTGGGGGCTCTGCGGCTCTGCACCCCCAAACGGTGCTGGTTCCCCTGCCCCTATCTGGTTCCCCTGCCCCTATCGGCAGACCTAGGGTTGCTCCAAATTTCCTACAATCCTGTCTTCCAGTGGGGGAGGGAAGACAGGGGGGTGTCCCTCCGTATCATCCCTTCTTCCAGGTCTCTGAGCCCCAGGAATCGCCTGACCAGACACTCGTGCAGGGTCCAGCCGCTCTCCTGTCCTGAGTCAGCAAGTTTCTCGGCAACTTCTGGACGCAGGCCGAGGAAACACCCTGCAGGCAGGGAGAGAGCCAGAAATCAGGGCCTCTGCAGCGATAGAGCGAGCGATAAAGGGAGTGGCGTTTCCCAGAGCTGCCCATTAAACCAGAAAGCCTTTTCCTGTCACTGTCTGATTAAAGGGAGCTCAGTCAAAAGGAAGGCTGATGCTCTGCGGCGCTGAAATCTTTTAGGAATGCTGACCCTCTTCAGAAAACAGGATTTGAGCCTAGACTGCGGGGGGGGGGGGGGAGGAAACTGGCTTCAGGCCAGCCCCTCAGAAGTCCTTGAAGCATTTTGTGGCTGGCAGACTGAGTGGGCAGATACCCAGAAAGATATAGTGGGTGGGGAGTTGTGGTGGTGATAGCATCTCTGAAACTGACAACAGCCCAAGAGAGAAACTGAGAGCTCTGATAGAACAGTTGCTGCAAACAAGGCTTAACCTGACCGATGACAAGCCACTGAACCCCATTTTCAGAATGCCTAGAATGGAGAATGCCACAAAGAAGAGTGTCTCTGAGCATGCACAGAGTGCTTTTCCCTCCCCCAGTGCCGAGTGGTACCGAGGCCTCACCCAAGCCATCCAGGCTTGGGGAAACTCTTTCTAGGCCAGAGGGTAGGATTGTGGACGTGCCGTCGATGCTCAAAATGTAAGCTGGTCTGAAATGATGTGGCTTTCTCAAAGGATGCTGGGAATTATCGTTTTGCGAAGGTGCTAAAAGTTCCTTCAAAGAGGTCCTGGGTCTTTCAAGATTGAATTGCCATTCCTAGGACTCGGTGATGGGAAGCTGTGGCAGATAAACAGGCTTGAAAATTATTGACATGGGAAGACTGTACTTGGGTTTGCTCTTTTAAAAAAACGTGAACAAAATTATGCCAAAATTCTGTCCTTTACATGCAGCTGGTCTTGAATACAGCTGGTGGGTTCGAATTAGAGCTGGAGCTAATGGAGGAGGTGGGTTAAAGAAGAGGGTCAAACAAGCTGTCCTAATTTGAATTAGCAGGCAGGCAAAGCATCTTCATTGGATTGTTGTGATTTTTGATTGTTCTGGATACTGTTGGGTTGGGGTGTTTTAAATTGCAAAACGCTGGAATGCAACAAACGGAAATGCATCACCGTTGCTTCAAAATCCCTTCACAAAAGTTAAAAAAAAAGAATAAAGAAAATTGTTTAAAAAATATCCCTCACATTGGAATGTGAAAATGTTAATGACATTAAAATGTGTCTGACAGTTCATGTCAGTTGCAGTTCAGATACAGCCATGTGGTTCATTGGCAAAGTTCAGCAAAACTAAGTCCCATTATAGTCAATAGGATTACTCTTGGGTAAGCATGGATAGGATTGTAACCTCAGAGAGATGAAGAGTGCTGAAATACCGTACTTTATGAACAAGGGTTGCCAGATATGAATAGGGTCAGAGCGCCTTTACCTTTAACCATTGTATAGAAGAGGGAATGTTGGCAGGTACAGTGCAACACCAAAGGGTTTTAAAAGCTGCACCTGCCCAAATTAAATTCCCTCTTCTATACAACGGTTAAAGGTAGAGGCACCCTGTCCCAGTTTGGATCTGGTAACCCTATTTATGCAAGAAGAAAGAACTATGAAACTAATGATAACTCTCTTGGCAGATCTCTTGGAGCATATGCAAGCTGCCGGGTGACACAGAGTTCTTTGGCAGGCAGAATGAAGAGTTCTGTTGCAGAAAGAAAAAAAAAAGCTGGCAGACTTGTATGGTATCAGGCACCCATCTAAGTACCTGCTTCTATTTCTCAGGGGTTTTTCAATAACACATACAGGCTCACCTCAAATAACCCCCCCCCCTTACAGTGCAAACCGCAACCGGTTCTCATTAATATGCACACCTCCAGCCTCACACATTTGTGGCACCTCCTGGGCTTCTCTGCAGGCAAAAATAGCAGCAGCAGCAGCAGGACTAACTGGAGAGGAAACAGGGACTGAGAGAAGGCCACTTGCTGTCACAAGGCAACTAAATATTCAGCGTTCTTTCATCCCCCTGTGGACAGATGCACATTGGTTCACTTGCACATATTGACAGTGTAAATGACGCTGCAGAATGGCAGAGATCCAACACCATACGGCACAATCCATATCTACTCCAAAGGAAGCCCGGCAGAATTCAATCAGATTTACTCCCAGGTGAGTGTGTGATGGATTACAGCCTTAATCTGGATTTCTCCCCACCACCACCACCACCCAAAAAAAAAAAAAAATGTGAATCTGAGAACAATGCTTAGTGGTTTTCCCACTTAGTGTTTGTGACCCAATTTTTTTTTTTTTGGGTGGGGAGGGGGCAGAGGCGTTTCTACAGGGAGGGCAAAGCTCTAGGTTTTGCAAGAAGCCTCACCTTGCCGTGGAAATCCCTCCTCTTCTGCACCGTTTTAGCCAATCCTCACAGGGAACAGCAACATCTTGGCGTTGCTTACTGGCTACAGCAGCAAGGGAGAGGCGGGATTTACATGACAGGGTAAGGCTCCTTGCAACACTTAGAGCTTGGCCCTCCCTGTAGATCCGCCTCTGGGAGGGGGTCTTGACAACCTTTCAAAGCCTATGCATGAAAGGGCTTGATTCCAATCCAACCACGACACTGATCGACATGGAGGTTTGATGGAAAACTTCTCGCAGTCTTGTTCTGTAGCTCCTAAGTCCGGATCTGCTCAAGAGGCTACCTCAAAGGGTTGTTGTGAAGGCAGAAGAGGTAGTGGAAAAACAGGTGGGCAAGGGGTGGGTGGCAACAGGGGCTGGGGGGATTTTGCCCCAGGAGGGTGCGGGGGTTGGCAGGTCCTGTCTCATTTTATTTATTTGGGGGTCATACCTCCCCCAAAGGTTAAAGACCACTGCCCTACTAAATCTCAGCATTCACAACAGATTAATTTCCTGCTTCCCCCCACCCCTCTGGTAGTATACAAGATTATATCCCTTCTGGATGTCCAAACATGCAGATGGGGTAGTCTCCTCCCAAACATAAAAAGAAAGAGTTCTCCCAACTCTTGGCAAAAAAAATTGAGAAGCCTGGGTCAGCCAGGGTACAGTGAGGTGTTGAACTCCTTGAAAACTTCTTTCCTCCAGCAGGCAAGCACCAGAGGCGGATCTACAGGGAGGGCAAAGCTCTAAGTGTTGCAAGGAGCCTTACCCTGTCATGTAAATCCCTCCTCTCCCTTGCTGCTGAAGCCAGTAAGCAAGGCCAAGATGTTGCTGTTCCCTGTGAGGATTGGCCAAAACGGTGCAAGAGAGGAGTGATTTCCACTGCAAGGTAAGGCTTCCTGCAAAACTTAGAGCTTTGCCCTCCCTTAGATCTGCCTCTGGCAAGCACTAACCAGCAGCTAACTGGAGATGCCACACCAACACATCAGCAAGGAAGAATAGACAGTGCTCCTTGTTGGAGAGGCAGCGCAAGTTTGTCCCAAAGAGCCAGTTTCACAGGCTCGGTTGATTTTTCTATTTTTAAGCAAGCATCTAAAAATGTAAAGTGCCAATGCCACCAAATGCTTGTCAGGAAGTCAGGGCAGAGTGTCGACTGATCTGATCTGCCTTGGCTCGATGCGCGGAATGGTTCTGAGAAGCTGCAGGGCAGGTGCATCTCTCGCTCAGCCTCTGGGGCTGGAATTGTTGCATGTCACTCCCTCCCTCCGACCCCCCCCCCACCTCCCCTGCCTGCGTGCAGGAGAACACATTGTCCTGGCCTGGGCCGCAGCGTGCAGACCACAGCACACACGCACCGCACACACAAACACTGGGCACATGTGTCGCAGCTCAGGTGCACACCTTGCTCGGCAGGCATCTGGCATCCAGACCTATCTGGCCAATCAAAAAGTCCCGGACAGGTATAAACAGGTAGAACACAGCCTACTCACAGGCAGTGTATCCCTATCGATTCCACAACTCCACAGTGCAATAAAGTCATATGTAATGGTGCAAATGGGATAAATCACACACACACACACACACACACACACACACACACACACACACACACAGAGGGAGAGAGGGAGAGAGGGAGAGAGTTCCTTTCACATCACTAACAGGGCGCAATCCTAACCTAGAGTTAGGCTGGCACAGTTAGGCCAGCAAAGTTTGGCCAGCACAAGGGACACCGTAAAGTATGTTTGGACCACTCTCGGAGTCAGAGAGGCCAGCACACAGACGTGCGCCATCCCCCTTGATCCCGAGAGTGGTCCAAACGTGCTTGATGGTGTCCCATGTGCCGGCCAACCTTTGCAGGTCTAACTGTGCCGGCCTCACTCCAGGTTAGGATTGCGCTCAGAGTGTCCTGACAACACAGGCTAATGTAATGAGGATATCATTAAGGACCCTGCAGGATTGTGCAACCAACCTCACAACCTGCAGACATGGCCCAATTTATTCCTCCCTTGGCTCCGAATGGGTTTGCAGCCTTGTGCTGCCCTAGAACATCCCAGGTTCCCCAGGGAATTGAAGGAAGTGTCTGGAAGCCATCAACCGTTGCCCACCCCGACTGCACAAATTAAGCCCCCCAACCAAGCACATTCAGACTGACTCCAATTTCTTCCTTTCACAGACGCCCACTCAATACAACATACGCACCCAGGAGAAAATGTCATTCACATGCCAGCAACAGAAGGCACACCATATATATACACATACATATGTACACACAATATGCTTCTAACTTGAAACAACGCACACACACACACCCCATTGATACAATCATTTACATGCATGCATACTGACATACCCAAATCTCTCTCTCTCTCTCTCTCTCTCTCTCTCTCTCTCACACACACACACACACACACACACACACACACACACACACACCCCAAAGATAAGGGTCTGGGTTTTTTTTTGGGGGGGGGGGATATTTTTTTCCAAATTTTCTTGATTAAAACAGCAAATTGTGATGTCTCGTTCTTATTCATTTAAAATGCTTTAAAAGCGTACTAGGTGGATGATACAGGTGATATAGTGTCAGCAGATGCAGCCACAGTCTTAACCATGGCTTGGCATTATGGATGGGGCCATATTATGAAGGGCGCACAGTTAGGCCGACAATGTTTGGCTGGCACAAGGGCCACCGTAAAGCACGCCTAGACCACTCTCGACGTCAGGGAGGATGGCGCATGTCTGTGTGCTCCAGAACTTTCCATTACACTACACTTCCTGATATATACCCACCTCTCCCTCCATCAACTCTTGCCTCTCAGAACTGTCTCCCAGAACACCTGTGAGATGTTTCTCCCCCCTCCCTTCCACCACCCCCCTTACTAAAAAAACACCTTTTCTGCAAACTCTCTGGCTCTACCGCTTGGTCCAGGCTCCCTACAGTCCCAAGGCTTAAGGACCTGCAACTGAAACAATTGCACCCCCTTCGCCTGTTTATCCCCAGCTCCTTCCTTCTTCACTCCTTGTGTTGACGGCTTGATTGCAGGCCTGTGCGGCAGGGACCTAATAACATGAAACCAGTCTTTTTTTCACTCTGTGCGCAGTGCCATGATGGAGCCCCCTCCTCATCAGAGCGAACTGAATCGTGATTTGCGTTTCTCTCTCTCTCTCTCTCTCTCTCTCTCTCTCTGTGTGTGTGTGTGTGTGTGTGTGCGCGCGCGCATGAGCACGTACATTTCCAATACTCACAAGTGCATCTCTCTCTCTCTCTCTCTCTCTCTCTCACACACACACACACACACACACACTTTTTTCTCCGCATCCCCCGCTCCGTTCCAAACTTACTGCCCCCACCCCGGCGCTCCCCTGCCCTGCCCAAACCGCCCTGTCCGCCCCCCCCTCCCCAGCACAGCCCGGCTGCCACAGTCCAGCCGCCGCGCACCCGAGCGCCGGCTCCTGCCCGGTCCAGCTGGCCGGTCCTGTCAGTCAAACCGCCGCAGCTGCAGGAGCGCCGATGACTTCAGGCTCCGGAGGACCGCAGTGAGCCGGGCGGGCAACACGCTGGGTGCCTGCGAACGCGCGCACGCCCGGGCTGAGCCCCTGCAGCAACTCCCAGAGGGCGGTTGGGGGGGGGGGGAGTGCAAGGAAACCGCTTCACACCTGCCTCTGCAGACTCCCATTAACAAACACCGGCACACGCCACACTTGCCGCTATTTTGGGGGGGGGGGCGGGCAGAGATGGGCATATCTACAACGCAAGCTGCGCCGGCCCACTCAGTCCGCCTGCAAGTCAGTCCGCGACCCCCATCCCCCGCAGCCCCACGCCAGGCTACTCCCCCCCCCCCCACGTTTCCTTGCAATGGGGCAGTGCCGCGGAGCGCAATCGGGTTGACTCCGGAGTCAAAGCGGTGCGTGCCTTGGCCCGATCGCAGCCTTGGGGGTGGGGGGTGGGTGGGAAGAGAAGAAACCGGCCCGGTTTAGGCGTGGGGCGGCCGCGGGGAGTGGGCAGCGCAGCCAGCACTCCGAAATCGAAACTCGCTCTGTTTGCCGGCGCGGTTCCGGAGTGACTCCGGAGCACCTCTCTCCATTCACATCTAGCTCGTTTCCTCGGAAGGGGGAAAAAAAAAACCATTCACAAAGTGGGGCTGCTTTACTAGGAAACATGAACGGCGGGGGGGAATTGCCTTCCCCATCAATGCCCCCCCCCAAGTCTCGTGCGAGGATAAAGTCTGCAATCCGGATTCGGATTGCTCCAAAAGGACCTACACATACACTTCGACAAGGCAGTTGCGCCCTCAGGCATCCCCCGTCCTCCTCTCCAGCCCCTGTAAGATGCAGGGGTCGACTAGATGGGCTTGAGGGGCGCCCTTTGAACCCTCTTCGCCCAGTCCCTTCCTCCTGCCCCCCTGGGAAGTGAGGAGGGGTCTCACCAAGATGGGGAGCCGGGGTAGCCATGGCGCTCCTGGGTCTGCTGCTCCTTGGCGGGTCTGATCCGTAGCAAAGAGGGAATGCGGCAGAGTCGGGCTGGCAGGGAGGGTGAAGACTGGAGCGAAGATGCGGGGCTTAGGCTCGCTCGCTCGCTCGCTCCCTCTTCCCTCCACGTGGGGAGGGAACGACCAGTGGAAACGGAGAGGTGGATCAGTGCGGGAGGGGCGGGGGGGGAAGAGAAAGAAAACTTCGCACCTTGAACCTCCCTCTTCCCGCCGCTCGCAGGGGATTCCGGACCCCACCCCGAGTTTCGAGAAGGCTCCCGATTCCCAGAAGCGCCCCCTTCCCGCCCCAAATCAGCCCCCCTTCAGGCAAGATGCGGCAACAACTACCAGGCTTCAGATAATCCCCACTGGAGTCACATCGCGGGAGGAGGGAGTCTCATTGGTCGCCATTCGGTCCAAGAGCAATCGAGCTTCCCCATAAGTGCGCAGTCTACCTGCGATTACCAAATGAACCAAAAATAAATAAAAATGGTGGACTAACCCCATTTGCACTTTGCTTGTGGGATTTCCAGAGGGATTTGGTTTGGCTGATAAAATCTTCCGGGTGATCCTGCAGGGCGTCTTGGATGTTCTCTAATCTTGTAGGCGGCTCTGTCCAGGGGCGCACTGTCAAATTCACATTTAGTATGCTCTATCACAGGATAACAACAGCAACAATCTAGCTGATGGAGCAACTGCTTGGGGGAGCAACTACTCCAGTGGTTGATGGTGGTGGTGGTGGTGGTGGTGGTGATGATGATGATTGTTGTTGTTGTTGTTGTTGTTAATAAAAAAATTTTTCGCAAAGCAGTTTCCAGACAAAAATCAAAATCAAATAATTACGGACAAAGTCAAATCATTAAATGGCTCCCCATCCCAAAGGGCCCACAATCTAAGAAGTTGCAGATGCAAATTGGGCTCACCATTTTCTCCGTTATCTGAGTAATCCAGTTCAAAGGGCGCAGACTTTACCATTCATTCATTCATTCATTCATTCATTCATTCATTCATTCATTCATTCACATTGTTAGGCTGCACTTCCTTCCTCCAAGGAGTTCTAGACCATGTACTTGGTGCCTCCCCTCCTTTTGTCCTCACAACAACCCTGTGAGGTAGGCGAGACAGAGAGAGAGAGAGAGAGAGAGAGAGAGAGAGAGAGAGAGAGAGAGA